>JBBPSJ010000129.1:0-84036 GCA_038093535.1 Boletus reticulatus
GGGTGGCCTGCAGAACACATAATAGCATGAGGTCGCACTGCGCTTTCGATCCCAGCCTTATATTGTCATCGAAATTCACTTCCCCATGCACTTCAGTCCCTTGCTCATCTCCAGCTTCTTACTCGCCCCTGCCGTTCTGGCGGTCCCTCGCAAGTTCCGCCGGTCCCTTCTTGACCTTGTTGAGAAGCGTACTGACGCCGTCTCTGATGTCGTGACACCAGACTTGGCTGGCGCTTCCTGGGTACAGGATGAAGTATGTTATCGATCTCTTGGACCGTGTCGTGCTTGATCTCATCCTTTTTCGTTTCGACAGGGAACCTTCCGCTACGTGTTTGGCACTCTCATGGTTCCCACGCTGCTTTCAAGTCAATTAGATGGCTCTATTGGCTCTGCATGGGTCGGCCTCGACAGTCTTGATAATAGTGACGCTTTTTTTCAGACTGGGATCACATTTGATCTAGTCAACCCAAAGGGTCCCACTTATAACGGTAAGGAGATATTAGATCGTGCATCCACGATTTGTCTCACCTTTTTTGTTCTGTTGTTGCGTATAGCTTGGTATTGGATGTTCCCTTTAAGTACCGCCGTGCAACCGGTCCCAGGCATTGACACCATTTCTCCTGGACACATCATCGACATCAGGGTCATGGCACCTACGAACAATACCTATGGCATTGTGATGTTCCACAACAGGAATATGAGCCAGTCTTCCTGGATCGATATGCATTCTAATGTTGCACTCCGTTTGAAGACCGCAGAGTGGATGATCCGAGCCTACGCTGGCACGGTTTTGCCCAACTTTGGCTCGATAGTCTTCCAGAATGCCTTGGCTATCGGGCGTGGTGGTAATGCTTACCATCCCCAGGGGGCCACCATCTACGACATCCAGCAGAACGGCAAAAATCTGACGTCTGTGGAGGTCAACGAGAACTCGGTCAATATCAAATACAATGGGTGAACGGAGAAGGTGGGGAAGAAGGTTGTTATCTATATCTGATCAAGCTTAGGGTGAACTCATGTATAATTTATGTGTCGTGGCTCGCTTTTTCACTTCCTCTTGCTTCCCACTGAGCCTACTACTTGCTTCTGATGAAGCGGGACAAGAGATCCTGTTTCCACCTCCCCGTTTCCTTATACCAACTCTTTATAGGCGTACACACACTGTGCTGCGTATCATCAAAATCATTATACTGTTTCCAGTCTACTTTCGGGGGCTCTGCGTCGTGTCGTTGGCAATCTATAGTAGTACCAACCACCATCACTTGCCGCCGAATAATGCGATAATCGTGCGAATCAATAAATTAAACCTTTGAAAACTGACAACGACAGAGGCAGCATTCAATAATACCGTTTTCAAATAAGGCTCAGCTCTCATCTGTGAACTGGTCGGCGTGGTCACATCGAAGGTTGTTCACAGGTTAACTGTCATCATGATAGACATACACAGCAGCAACAGGCACTTCGGTATAGAAACCGGGGATCAGTTTTCAATGCTGGCACGACATGTGTCACAACGACATAGATTAACCGGTAAGCATGCAGTTGACTTCAGTTGCAGAGCAACATCGCGGCACATTACTTATTGATGTCTATCAGAGCCGTGGTTACGAGTGGCCGTATCGTAGTTACAGAGTCGTCTTGGGTCCAAGCTAACAAGAAGTTCCGATGTCCTGTCTGTTCAATGCGCTGCTGTTCCATGACAGGACTGTCTGACTGTAGGCTGAGTCTCAATATCAATTCCGACTCGGAGTCGCTGGCTGGTCGTTCGCACACGAATGGACGGTTAATGTCGAATATCCTCTTCAAGAAGGCAATTAACATCTGAGGAATGAAAACCATCACAAGTCGGCAGGCATTAGTTATTGCTTGGCTTTGTGCGAAATACTGGTATTTGGTTTCCTCCGCTGTGCTGGTTCACTGATAGGCTCAACAGCGGTCATACCGGGGACAGGTGCCGGAGGTTTTGGTTGCCGTGTAGACAGAAACAAGTTACAGGGTTCAGTGGCCCTGACTCAGAGCTGCCAGGACGAGTATTAGGGTGTACTCAGCCAATACCCCAGCACACACACACGCTCTCACTCAGACCAGGTGAATTGTCGGTGGTTCCAGGGGATCAAAGTCGGCTTGTTTGACTTCATCATGACAATGCGAGCTCGTTGTGAATAAGAGGTACTGTTTCGATTAATCGGGGTTGTGCCTCAGGACAACAGCTGCCATCTTCGCTTGCAGGACATTTGACATGTATTTTCTTTGTACATGGAGCATCATCACCAGTAATATGGCGACCTGTGGAACCATAAAAGGATGAGGTCGCGCTGTGGTCTCGATCCCAGCCTCCGACATCTGGATTATCCGTAGACCGTCATTCAAGTCCATGTTCCCCATGCGCTTCAACTCCGTGCTCATTTCCAGCTTCTTGCTCGTTTCTGCGGGTCTGGCAGATTGCCGTCACATGGACCGCCGGTCCCGTGGCGTTGGGCGACTTACCAACGTTCCCTCTAGCAAAGACATAGACAGTCTCAGCTTGGCTGGTGCTGTATGGGAAAAGAGTGGGGTGTGTTTCCATCGATTGGCCTGTGTTTTGCTTGATTCCATCATTTGTTGTTTCGACAGGGAACCTTTTATTCTGTGGAGGGAACTTTCAAGGTTCCCAAGATTTCTGGTCCAAATGGCTACAGTGCTGCTGCCTGGGTTGGCATCGACGGTGTGACGTGCCAGGGTTCCGCTCTTCGTACCGGGGTCGCCTTTACAGTCACCCCGAGCGGTCCCCTTTACCGAGGTAAGGAGATATAAAACTATGCACACGATCTGTCTCACCGTCGTTTTTGTGTATAGCTTGGTATGAGTGGTCCCCCACCATCCCCGGCATGGACCCCTATTCCACACCACCTGTGACCATCTCTGCTGGAGACGTCGTCAGACTCGTGATCAGCGCGCCAAAAACGACGTTTGCCTATATGATGATCGAAAACACCAGTAATGACCAGTCCTCCATCCAGCATCTCAACTCTACTGTTGCGCTTTGTGGGCAGGACGTAGGGTGGGGCGTCGCCGATTACATACTGAATGGTGCCCTTGTCCCCCTTGTCGACTTCGGCACGGTGAACTTTACAGATGCCAAGGCCGGCCTTAACACGGGTGGTACTATCGGGCCGCAGGGCGCCACCCTCCTTGAGCTAATGGAGGGTGGTATCACTATGAGTAATGTCTCGGTCACCGAGGATAAAGTCTCAATCAAGTATGCTGTACGCCCGCCGTGAAGGAGATGGGGTGTTGATCGTTCGGCTTGTATCTCTTCAGTGTGTGCGCTTGCTAGACTTGAATTATTTAGTTGGGAGTGTTTATATGTTCCAATGATGCATTATGTCCTAGTCCCCGAGAAGGATTCTGCCTCGTTCCAACGTTCGTCCACATAAAAGTGAGCAGCCCGCATGGTAAGTCCTACAGCTGCATCACCCACAGGCGTTGGTTTCATCGCAAGTCTCAGTCGCAACCGCAGGCTAGAACCCACTGGCAATCCTCGATGGTAGATACGGCGGGCGAGGTGTGGTTCTGCAGCGCAGTGGTACCCAAAGTGTAATGAACACTCGAAAGTTGAACAACCACCGGCGATAACTCCCAGTATGCTTGAAATGTTTCCGATTGTGTATGGATCGGGACCTACAGCGTCATGCACTAGAGTGGCGGTCATTGGCAGTAGAACTGACCATGCAAGCTGCTCACTCTTGTGTGGACGAACGTTGGAACGTACCAGTGACTTCTTCTCGGGGACATATTGCATCATCAGTAGTACGTATAAACAATTCAAGTCTAGGGCACCGCAAGCGCACACACTGAAGAGATACAAGCCAAACGACCAAACACCCGGGCCCCACCTCTTTCACGACGCTGGGTGTACAGTATAGTTGACTGTGATTGAATCCTCGGCGACCCAGACAACATCCATAAATTGACCACTATCCACTATGTCAAAGATGGTGGCGCCCTGCGGCCCGTAGGTACCACCCGCATTAAGGCTGGCCGTGGCATTTGCAAAGGTCACCGTGCCGAAGTCGACAAGGGGCACATAGGCACCATCTAGTAGGTAATCTTCGACGATCCACCCCGCGTCCTGTCCACAAAGTGCAACAGTAGAGTTGAGATGCTGGATGGCGGACTGGTTATTACTGATGTTGTGGATCATCACATAGGCAGCCGTCGTTTTTGGCGCGATGACCACGAGTCTGACGATGTTTCCAGCAGAGATGGGCACAGGTTTCGAATAGGACTCAAATCTGGGGAGGGTGGGGGACCACTCATACCAAGCTATACACAAAAACAACGACGGTGAGACAGATCGTGTGTGCATAGGTCGATATCTCCTTACCATGGTAAAAGGAACCGCTCGGTGTGACAGTAAATTGGACCCCAGTACGAAGAAAGGTATCCGTGCACCCATCACCGTCGATACCAACCCAGGCAGCAGCACCATAGCCATTTGGACCAGAAATTTTGGGAACCTTGAAAGTTCCCTCAACAGAATAAAAAGTTCCCTATCGAAACAATAAATGATGGAATCAAATCAGACACAGCCAATCGATGGGAACACACCTCATTCATTTCCCATACAGCACCAGCCCAGTTGGGAGTTTTTTTTACTATGGTTCTGCGGGAGGGAACGTTGGTAAGCCGTTCAGCGCCACGGGACCGGCGGTCCATGTGATGGCAATCTACCAGACCCGCAGGAACGAGCAAGAAGCTGGAAATGAGCACGGAGTTGAAGCGCATGGGGAACGTGGACTTGAATGACGGTCTACGGATAGTCCAGATGTCGGAGGCTGAGATCGAGACCACAGCGCGACCTCATGCTTTTATGGTTCCACAGGCCACCATATTACTGGTGATGTTTCATGTACAAACAGTTGTCCTGCAAGCGACGGTGGCAGCTGTTGTCCTGAGGCACAACCTCCATTAGCCGAAACAGCACCTCTTATTCACAACGAGCTCGCATTGTCATGATGAAGTCAACCAAGCCGACTTTGATCCCCTGGAACCACCGACAATTCACCTGGTCTGACTCGCCCTGAGTCGTCCGCGTCAGCGCCGGGGGTGGCCGCTGAATCCTGTAGCCTGTTTCTGTCTACACGGCAATTAAGGCCTTTGGCACCTGTCCCCGGTATAACGGTTGCTGACCAAGCAGCCTATCAGTGAACGTTTGATGGATGAAGAAAAAAGAATGTACACTGACCCACCCAACTCACTGCATACTTCAATTGACGCTGAACTGATGATTGGACAAGGTCTCTGACACAGCTGTCAAGAGAGCTATAGAGGTTTTCAACGACCTTTCAGCAGTTGCTTGGCAGCTCCAAGCGTTGCTAAAACGGATCTATGAAAGAATAGTGGTGATCAATTGCCATGGTAGCAGGTACGGGTCTACGTGGCACATCGAGAATCAGGACAGGAGAATTGAAGCGGCGAACTGACTTGTTGAGGTGGAACTGCACTACCAGCGCTGATCTGTTAGTGGAGCATTTTCGTGCTGGTAGACCAAAACATGCGACGTAGGCCTTTCAGTGTGTGCATAGACTATGTCATGTTCGCGGAACGCGATAGCGCGCATGGTTGTCCTGGTTCATCGATCTTGCAGCCAGAATGTGATCGTGAATGTATCAATAGCGGTAGAACCTGGAACTGCGGGACAAACGAAGGCCAACTGAGACGTTGATGGTCAAACGCCAAGGGCTCCGCTCGACCTCTTCACCGTCGATGATCAGCAATAGGACCAACACCAACATCCATTGGCAAGTCGCACAACTTGTCTTTGCGCACCCAGGTTGTCTTCGTGCCTATCGCTGCTCTGCGACCGTCATCGCGCGTAGCTCTTGAACACGGCAAGATCAACACCACGACCATTCATTCACCCAAGTTTCCTCTGTGACACTCCAAGTGTCTGAAGGCACCAAACCAGGCACCGTCGTCGCGGAGGACCCAGTCCACTTTGGTATAGGTATCGGTGCATGCCACTAGCCCACCGTGCACCGGCACCAAGACGTGTTTCTCTGCCAACCCGACCAGGCACGCAAAATTTTATGTCCCCCTCTTTTTTTCTGCAGCACGTCACGCTGTTGGCTGGGATGGAAACACAAAGGTACCGGCTAGATACCTTTTTTGACCCTCCTAGCATCGGCGCACCTCCCCGGAACCATCAGCACCTGCACACTTGGAGTCTCTCACAGTGTCGTGTGGACAAACAGGCAATATATTCAATGGCACGTATCTCATTCACTAGCGTGATTATCGGTCGCTTGCGCAACGCGCAGATCCAGTGTTAGTCATGTTGTGAGACTGGCTGTGGGGTTGAGTGTAGATGCCGGGAGGTCAAGCCATGGTAAAAAGGTAGGTATGTTTTCATTTATCCCCAGAGAATTTAGGTTGATTGCTACACCTAGTTGCGCTGGTTCCCGTGTTATCAACCCCAACCTTGGTTTCCACTCTATAGTCTGAAGGAGTGTTGACAAGCAGACAACGATCGTGGTCGCGCAGTATGTTTATTTGGCCATCAACTCAAAGCGTCCCTATCCTGCTGATCCTCGTGTTGTGAATGGGTGTTCTTCATTCCTTGTCTGATTGTGGTGTCCAGTGGGTACTCATTTTGAACCTGTCTGCGCACACAACGGAACAAGCCTGGCATGTAAGCCTTATGGTCTGTATTTTCGCGAGCGAATAATAAATATCACTCAGGTACGCTACGATCTCACCGGACCTCCGGAAAGTTCCCCAGATGGCTCCGCCAGTACCTTTCAAGTAATCGTACTTTCCTCTACGGTATGGACACGTTCCCCAGCTTTATCGCGATCATCAGTATACTCTACTAGCCGATCGTGGCAGAAAACTGCGACGGGGTCCCGCTCCACTCCGTTGGCACACCGTCATCATGGTGCAGTGGGATCACAGATTTGCCCCCTCTGAACAAGGTTGTTGAGCCGTTTTTTGAGTTATCGACCACGAGTGACCCGAAAGATGAGCCAGCAAAGTTGAACCGATGAGGCGTGGATCACACATTCTAAGGTCAAGACCGTCAGGGCTGCAAAATGACGAGTGCGGCGAGAGATAACGGAACTTTGCAGACCAAATATTTTACGTTTATCGGAAGCCACGACGAACTTAAACCAGCACTGAACGTCTCCATCTCGCGAAGGTAGCTGACGTGCCCATGTGATCCATTGAATTTAGACACGATGAAGTAATATAGCAGACGTGCCGCGAAATTTTTTGGCGGCACCCGATATCCATGGAGGTTATGCTCGAAATGGCACAAATCCAATTGCATGATGACAAGTTACCGGCGAGCGAACACGATGGATGGAAGATCCGGATGCCATGCTCATGTGGGCGTGGCCACTCCTGCAAAGTTTCCAGTCGTGCGGTGCTCAACGTGCCCTCCGCAAGTCTGCGTGCAGGAAAATATCGGGGTGGTGGCGACGCACAGTCAGGGACGGGCACAGCACGGGAGAGCGAACACGTGCACGAGTGTCAGACGGGCGTTTCTTGTCTACGGAGAGCTTCGGTGCGATCTATGGAGCCCCTGTGGATGCTGATAACTATTTATACAGTATCGATAAGAGACAGGTGACCCAGCTTGGTTTCGTCTCGACTTGAGCACATAAAACCTTGAGTTAACGTTAACTGATTAGAGTGCCACCGTCTCGATATTAAATTACTTGGCCTTTGCCACCAGACGGTGGCCGGGAAGACACGCGGTAGAACTTGACGGCAAGTTTGTGGTGGTACCACCGGAGCTCGGCTACACACAGCGCAGATCAACAAGGCGTTCCATTCTAAATGCTCGTGTCATTGTGCACGCTGGGCAACCTTGTCTGGCGGGGGAAAAAGACTCTTGGATCCAAAAGGGTAGACAAGACATCAAGGGACGTCGTGATGACTACTAGGCATTCGTGTGTGTACTATTAGAGTTTATCTCGACGAGGACCTGCCTAAACGGTCGCCAACAAACGACTGACCAAATCCGCAAGAAAGCAAATCCCTGCTCGGCCAAGTCCTGAACATATCTTTGTGCTACAAATGGCGTCTTGGTGAGTATAAGAACTTTCGCCGTCCTCGGCGACATCCACTCACAGCTTGCTTGCTTTGACTTGCGTTCACAAAACAACATACTCAGCAACCTTTGTCTCTTGCTCCATTAGATCATTTCCCATACCCCCTGCAATATATCTTCATAATGTTCCAGCTTCGCCCTGCCCACCCTATCCAGACAAAAGCCATCTGGGACTCCGAAGACCCATCCTCTGTATCTGCCATGTACTCCGTTCAGCAATCCTTCCCCACCAACGTTCAACTCCCCCGCACTCTTCAGCGTCCGCCTTACGCAGACATACCTCCCCAGAACATTGCAGCAGTCGCTCCAGAATTGGCTGGCGTCGCTGTCGAGTATGTTCGTCGTGGGTTGCGCGTTCAAGCCCATCAGTGAGCGCAATGTCCATCCAGGTTTCTCGTTGCTAACCATTCCGTAGGATGCTCAGTGGCATATCGGCGCTCTCGCCCTCCCATCTGCCATCTTCTATGCCGCGGTCGCAGCTCCAGCAAATGCGATCCCTCACCATTCCGCTCCGTGCAACTACTTATGCGCCATCCTTCCCAACGCACGTCCTGGCTCTCTCCAGGTCATCTTCTCAGGACTCTTCTGCACTCCTCATCCCCACCCACGCGGTCGTCCTCGCCTCCCAATGCGCGTCTCTTCCCCGTCTACCTCCTACTGTGCCCGGACATCCAAACGCCAGTGTCACCCTCCCCATCCTCCCCCTCTCGGTGCCTTCTCCTGCCGCATTCGCACCTCTACACACGTTTTTGTACACACATTCTGTTGCTCAGTTGCTTTCCACGCTCATCCCAGCGATTCCCTCCACCTTTTTCTCGACCCTTACGTCCACTCAAGCCGTAAGGGGTACGCTTTCCTCCGGCCCCGCATTACACAAGCTTTCAGAACACCTCCTCTCCTCTGCGCCCGGGATGGGCGCAATTACCAACGTCGCTCAAAATATCGCCGCTGTCTGGCGTAACGCGGTCGCTCTTGGGGTACATGATCCCGAACTCTGGGATTGTCTCGACCTCGCATGGGAAATCGTGTTGGGAGCGATGAATCTTGGCGCTGGTGCACACTAAAAGTGACGCGCAGGCGCGACGAACCCCTCAATCTTACTAAAATGGACTCATCCATCAAAATTCTCCCCGTCATATTTCTCTCATCTGCACTATTACTACACTCATCCAACAACGGCTTCGGAAACCTGTATCCCTTAACACTTTTCTTCCTTCGGGTCACCTTGTATGATTGTTCCCTCTTTGATACCCTTTATTCTACTCCGAGTTAATAGCTCCAGAAACATGTATCTATTATTGCGTGAGTAACGAAAACCTTTTCTCTCTGATCAATTTGCGTGATCAGGACTGTTGATATCATTACGTACAACAGCCAACATATCCACTAGCATCAAGCGGACTCGGTCGCTTGTCTAACTCGTTTTTTTTTTCAGTGCACTATGACTCATACACCGAAAAGTTTATTTCTAACGTCATTGCTTGCCGACCCAATTGGCAGCTGGATTGAGGTTAGCAAGAAAAAGAGAGATCAGAGGTCAATTATTTCAAGAACAAGGCAGGGAAAGAATATTTTTGCTACGTGGTATTGACGCACGCACTCCTTCAACGCTTCGGTCCCTTTTTCGATGTTGCCGTAGACTATTGGGACCTGTCTAGTCGTTTGACTTTGTACCCATGTCAGGACAGACGTGCAGTCGTAGCCGACAGCATTCATAGTTGAATCAGAAATGTGATGAAGTTCCCGAACGACAACCTGCATACATACATGTTGAGATCGTGGTGGGTCCCAGGATACCTAGTGACGCACTCGAGAGAGTTGCTGGAAAAAAGGTCTCCAAAGTGGGAGCGGCGGCCTTCCAAGAGCGCTACGTGTTGCCAGAGTGCGGAACACGGCACCGCCCAAGAATCTTGCGGATGACGTGCTGTAGACCTCGCCTGAAAGGAGTCGTCGGAGGTTGGTTGGTGTGCTGGCCTGACAGGCATACATACCCCCGGTCGGCAGCCGAGGTTTAGCGACGTCAGTGAATGAAAAGTGACGAATTTGGCACCTGGCTGCAAGTGGACAACCCGGTGAGTTAACACGGTATTTACCATCAACCCGATAGTCATGAGTGAGGCCATCGTGTGGCTGCACACCGCACCGGACAGCGAAGGGCTGCTTTCTGCGTACCATAGATTTGATAAAAGTCATCGAACATAAATCTGGCGACCCAGGAATCAAGCCGTTCGTCCGGGAGACGTGGGGTTTTCTTGTGCTTTAGGCCCAATGGCAAGTGTCAAATGGTTACACGGTAGCTTGGTTGGCACCTGAATGAACAATGCAGGGAGAATATTGCTGACCGAGACTTGTGAGCTCAATGAGTGAAGGTTCAGACAATACAGACCTGCCATTATAGAATTTTCCACGAGCGTACCGCGCACGTCTCGGAGAGTTGACAGAGAATGGAAATTGTGATGAGTGTACTGTACACCGTGCTAGATGGTCCAAGCACGAGAGTTGACAAGCAACAAGCAACCCGAGTCGGCGCTGCTAATTGAACTTTGCCAGTGTCTTTCAACTTCCATTGCCGAACTTGAACTCTACCCATGTCACTATGGAAATGATGATGAGATGCAAATGCAAGCGCCCAAATCTACTTATGGAGTTGCTGTAGGACCCACAAACAATCCTCAATCTCCCCTCAACGATCGTTCTACCATGGACTCAGAATCTCGACCGACATCTCCTGTACCCGAGTTCGACGTTCGAGCGAGGATTGACCAGTTTTCGTCTTTGTTATCTAGAACCATCATCTGTTTCTGTCAGTTCCTGGCTTCAGATAGCGAATCAGAGGGTCCCCGAAGACGGCTGCTCGACGAATACATCACCGTGGGTGGTGCCGCAAATAGCACCAAGATTCTTCTCGATACAAGCGACGAGCGCAAAGCTGAGGGTTACCTGGAGCGTCGCAGGAAAGTAGAGAGCCTATGGATCCCGGAAGGACCCCTTGCGCAGTTTGCTGCACACATGGAGAACGCATACGATATCATGTCACATGCGATCGAGGAGCACAAGAAAGTTGCCACACCCACCCGGAGGAGGGGTCCGTTCCCACTTTCATTGGAGATGTTGAACGAGGAGATTCGCCTCATTCAAATATACAAGCAACAAACTGCAGACGTGCTGTACGACGACTTTTACACGCCGTAAGTTTCCCTCGTAGCACATTCTGAACTCTTTCATATGCGTCCTATTCAGCCACAGAAAGTTGAATCCAAAAAGTCGGTCTCGTTGTCGCTGTAGTGTTGATCTAACGAATCTGTGGATACAGTTCAACTGGCGGTGGACATTGTTGAATGGCTAGGCTTCATCGATGTAACTGATAGGCAAGAATTCATGTCGCGGGAAAGGCATGAAGGAACGTGCAATTGGGTTTTTAACCCGGATGTTTGTCAGCGCTACCATGAGTGGCGGTCCGCTGCAGAAGGATTCCTTTGGATTCGTGGCAAAGGTATGTCGTGTTCTTTTCCGGACATGATCCAGTTTCTTACTATGACACAGCTGCCTCTGGCAAGTCTGTCATTCTGTAAGTCTATCATAGTTCTCCCTGCGATCAATCTGACGTCTTGCAGTGCGGCGATAGTCGATCGGATATTCAAGGAACTATGGAACAAGATCGAGGCACAAGAGAAGCGGGATGGCTATAAACGAGAGTTTGACGAACCACCATACATTCTCCCAGAATTCTTTCCCGCGTTTTACTTCTTCGATTTCCGCGACACTCGTTCCTTGAAAACCTCTACGTTTTTCAAGTCCCTTTTCGTCCAGTTCCTGCAGGTCCCAGAGCCAGATCTCGCAGTAACCTTCCCCGATCTTACCAAGCGATATCTGGACGGTCTTCCCCCGCCAACCGATTCAGAGACCTTCCAAGGGCTCGTTCTGCGTGCCATGCGATTACATGCGAAGAAAGCTATTTTTGTCGACGGCCTCAACGAGTGCGATGACGTTCCAGTGGTAATGGCGTTTCTCGAGATGGCCATGCGGGAGACGAGTGTTCGGGTTTTGGTCGCGAGCAGGCCGGATCCAGACATCCTCGCCAAATATCGAGGTCGACCTACTATCGACCTGGAAGATTATATAGGGTGTACGAATGCGGACATGCGTGAGTGGCTGATGAAGCGGATGATGGATCATTCTAGGCTCCACGCAATTCCGGAACATAAAAAGATTGAAGTGCTAGATGCCGTGACCAAACACGCCGGGGGGTCGTGAGTGTTACTGGGATCTCGTACAAGAAGCATTGACGAACTACTCATCGCGTTCATTAGCTTCTGGCATGCTCAATGCATCGTCGACTCTCTTGAAGTCTGTCGGTCCGTTGCGCAGGTAAACATCATGATTCGCGAAGCTCCGACGGACCTAGAGACTATCCACTATAACCTCCTCCATAGGGTGAACGAAAGAAGTGAAGACGTCCAGCTGATTGTCTCGATGGCGATACGATGGCTAGGCGGTGCACTCCGTCCATTGTCACTTTCTCAAATCATTGAAGCTGTCCAGATTGAACTGGGACATACTCCACCACTTCGTCTGAACGACGACTTGACTGTCGTGACGCCAGAGGATATGTTGATGCTCTGTGGAAACCTCGTCAAGATCGATGACCGCACGGCAAGGCTGGGCCTTGGTCATCCAACCGTGCGGGTAAAGGCACCAGTTAGTTCTCACGAAATGTGGTCTCATGCATCTTGTAGAATTTCCTCACCCAACCACCACCCGAGGATGAAAAACTCTCGAGGTATTTCTTCGACGCGCACGCTATACACAGGGACCTCGCCTTGCGCTCGATCACATATATCATGACAGACGACATCGAAAAGGCAATCGCCAAGTCCTACACACAGGCGTTCATGTTCGACATTTCCAGACGATACTCCATCGTTGACCGCTGTCCCATGTTGACGTACGTCTTCGAGGGCGGGTTTGAACATCTTCGTTACTACACTCAAGAAGACGATGATGCCATCGACCTGTTGGTTCTTTTACAGAACCATATCCCTGAGAAGCCGGACAAGTTTCGCGAAGTCCTTCAGGCGCTGCATGACCGTACCGAGGGCACACCTTATCAGTGGATCGTCGAGGAAAAAGAGCTGGCCCTCGGTATCCTTGTTCGGTTTGGTCCCCCGTGGATGCTCAAGCGCTATTTGCTTCGACGCCGCGACCTTGTCGAAGGTGAAGAGAAGGACAAGCTAGTGAGATGGGCCGAAAAGATTGGCAGATATGACCTGGGGGATATGTTGGTCGCTTTCGAGTTACCGGAACTGGTGGAAAAAGTGGAGGTCGAGTCGGAGCAGGCTCCTGTGGGGAATGGACAGGGGGATTCGCAAGATGTGATGATGGCTGACGAGCAGTGATAATCGATCTTTCTACAATGTCGTCGCTTTTGTCTGAATGCTTGTATTAATTCCTTTGTAGCTGTTATCAATACCGAGGTGTTACCAGGAAATCGACTTGCCTTCGTTTCGCACCGGGCGGGCCGGTCGACCCCCGGCAACGTTATCGATGCACTGAACATGGCGCGACATGTTTCCTTCCGCTGACAGTCCGGAACTTGCGATACTCAGCGGATCCTCGTACTTCGAGCTCCAAACGACGACTCATGGAGGGCGTTCCTTATTCGCGACCAAAGATATTGCACCTGGGACACGGATACATTCATGCGAAGCACCTTTCGTCCACGTTATTTACAAGGATTACCGAAAAGAAGTCTGTGCCCACTGTTTCGCATATTCCGCGAGCGATCATGCGCTATCCACCGTCGGATCTTCGCGCACCTGGAGCGTCAAGTGGAGTCGAACGGGCGCAGCGACTGCTTGGTTCTGTAGTGACAGCTGCAAAGATAGCTGGGAACTTGACGAGGCATCGGCTTTGTTGATGATGGTGGACACTCTCTTAACCAAAGGGCAAGCCACGACTCGAAAGAGGTTTAAATCACCGGAAGAGGAACTCAAGGTTAAATCCGTGCTTCCCTCTTTTGAACCCGGAGACAGGTCGATCACCCAAAAAGTAATCGATGTGGCCTGGGAGAGTGTAGAGGCGCTCATTGCTTCCAGGGCTCACCTTATCCTTTATTACTCGACTCTCCATATAGAGGATATGGAACTCGAGATCGCACGTTCGCTCGCGGCTGCTATTGTGCGCCGATACTGCGATGAGCGGCTTTCCCTATCGGATTCGACGTCACAAACGACGTGTAACCGATCCGAGTCCTGGCCACAGTTACTTGATCTCCAGACGAACGAGCTTTGCAATACCCAGACGCGACCGTACATGCTGCATGCTTACCTGCGTATCTACGTCTTCCTTTCAAATACGCTCCCGAAATATCTGCGGAAATACCTATCAACCGTCCGTGAGGTACTTGCTCGTGACACTGGGAACGCTTTCGGGATATGGGATGGTGACCGCAGGGACGAGATGATGGGATGGGGAATATGGGTCAGCGCGAGCTATTTTAATCACAGTGCGTCCGCAGCTATGCGTTTGAGACACAAATGACGAGGATGATTATAGGTTGCATGCCAAATATTCAAAAGAAACGAGTGGGAAGGGTGCTTCATTTTGAGGCTAGCCGGAGAATTCACGCCGGACAGGAGCTGTGTGTCAGTTACATTGACACAGACATACCAGCGGATCAAAGGAGGCGGGAACTGGAAGAGAGTTGGTTCTTTTCCTGCCGCTGTCTCCGTTGTGAAAAAGAGACGTTCGAGTAGCGAGCTAGATCGTTGAAGCCACCCAAATGTGTTGTTAGAGATGGCAATCTGCAATTGGTCGAGTGAGGCAGCCACGTTTGATCGCACAGCATTGACGCTCTCACTCCAGGCTCGGCTGTTCGTGTCACTCTTCTCCCTACTACGACCTCCATGGCAGAAGTTCTCGAGGATCAACAGCGTTATACGAAGGGGAAGGCGAAATCTGAACCGCGCGAAGCTACGGAAACAACGCCACTTCTCGGGGCTGGATCCACCCATGTTGGCGGAGACGAAGAGGGACTCGACCTTGGGAACAGCTCCGTAGCGCGGCGCAGACTCTGGAAGACACTGATATGCGTCTTCTCATTCACGCTCTCCCTCTGCTTGGTCGTCTCCCTAGCACTGGCGCTCCTAGCATACTCCTACGCAACTCGGCTTTTCTATATCTCACCAGATGACGTACTCGCCAATGGTTTAACCTTTCAAGGCCCAGACAGAGTAGATGTCATTAACGCCACAGACGGAGGCCTTTGGATAAGGCTGGACGCCAGAGTCGGCGTTGACGCCGGGTCAATCATTGGCGTCAACACGGAAAAGGACCAAGGAACGCTGAGCGACTTGTGGAAGTCTGTTGGCCGGCTAGGCGTTCGCATCCTCGGGTCCGTGTCAGCCAGCGTCGACACGGTCGATGTGTATTCGGACCAAGCTTTGCTGGCAACTGTCTCGGCGCAGCCAATGCAGTTACCCATCACCTGTAATCCACCGCACGACTCATCGTGGCTGACACCAGTATCCATTCCTGTCTTCGTCCGCCCAACGGACAATGCCTCGGATCTTGCTCAATTCGTGGAAGTTTCATGGCGTCAAGGGGCCGCATCACTCCGGGCGTCTGCTCCCCAAGTTGCGGTATTGGGTGGCAATGGCAACGGATGGCGGAGTATGCTCGTCGCGAACTTCCACAATGTTGTGGCCCGACTATCACTGCCAAGTAAGTGTTCTGTACCCAGTTTGTTGTCAAGCTAAATACAAGCTTTCCTAGTCCCTCCCATTCCGGGCTTACCCGAACCAGGCGAGGACAGGCCCTTGCCGTCTTTCTCTCAGCTTCTTTCGGTCGAGTCATTCGACATTTCCTCTACGAATAATGAAATCCAGTTGAGCGCTCGTGCTTCTGTCATCGACCCTGCACCACCTGGCTTCGAGATGACTGTCCCTACATTACCCTTCATCGTTTCACTCCCAATTGGAAATCAGGATACCTATATCCCCATCGCTACTGCTGAAACAGAACCATTCTTGCTCACACATCCTAATGTGACGCTATTCATCTCGGGCAGAGTCCTTTCGCTGCCATCTACCGCTATCGAAGCGGTCTCATCGTTTGCATCTCGCTATCTATCTCTTCAACCCAACCCAATAACCATCAGTTCCCCGCTGTTTCCATCTCTCATCATCAACACCGAATTCCCCTCGCCAGCCACAAAGCCCAAGGTTTTGCGCGATGTGACAATCCGCAATATGAAAGTAAAACCTTATGGAACTGAATTTTTAGCGAGCGGAGAGGTGTTTGCATTGATCGTGCTCCCGAAAGGCATGAACTTCAAGATGGACGTGAAGCAAATCATGCCTGACATCTTGGTGTATGATGGAGATGTAGATGAGTGGCTCCCCCCTCTGGGTCCTCTCGGAAATGTTCCGAGCCACCTCCCCGAACCTGTTCCTCCTCATGCGTTTGGTCACATCCTACCCGATGACTGGCTAAATGCGACGAGTGTTTATAACGGCACGGACGAAGAGGGATCGATTTTCTCGGTGTCTGCCTCACTTGTCGATGTACCTATTCAAGTCATACCAGGGAGGGAAAAGCAGTTCAGCAATTTCGTTAGCAAGGTATGTTTCGTGCGCGTCTTGTTTTCATGCATTTACCGTGTTCTCTAGGTGCTCTTTGGCTCCAATGGCGCAACAGCAGGTCTACAGGGTACTGTTGACGTTGGCGTTGACATCATTGGTTTACCTTTCCATGATGGTAACGGAGAGGATGTTGGGTTCCAATTGAAGGGGCTCCCGCTACAGGGCAAGGTACACATAGGCAAGAAGGCTTAACCTTGACGTCTTGGCGTCGATCGTGTTTCCTCGGGTTTTCATTAGACGAACGTTACACCCTTCACTCGTTGACACGTTTTTTTTCTCCTGCGCACAGGTGCACATCTCATGTACGAACATTTGGTTTTTATACACACATGTACTGCTCACTTGTAGATTTTGATCCGTGGATCTCTGAGGCCCCCCTTTAATTCTAATATCTAACGAGTACCTTCGGGCTGGTCTCGTGCTCATTCAATGCTCTCAGAGGAATGCATCAACGAAACTTGGGTTTATTTAGGCACCCTCATTGGTGAATGATACAGTTTTCACTCTAACAAAATTGGACAGTCGAACTTACAAAACTCCCGCACCATATTTCCAATTTCTGACAATGAGTTCGTTGACGACCTCTTCCTCCACTCCTTTTGATCTTGTCCCTGTTTCAGGTCACTGGCCATACGCGATAATCCTTCCTTTCCTCCATTGTTCCATGGTTGGTGCGACGCTGTCTTTACAGCGAAGACTGAACCCAACACCTCGTAGCATGCGGGGAGACTCTCACGCAAGGGTATCAACTTGATAGTCGTCGGGCAGGGCGAAATAGAAAACCCCTTAGCGGGTCCACGCCTGCTGGTCGGGGGAAGCTACACTACGCGGTGGGTAGTCCCTTTGTAGTACCCTCCTGTGAGAAAGTCCAACGCATCCCCGGCGTCCGAGCCCACCACCTGCGTAAAAAAAATACGGTTACGATGGTACCCAGTCAACTTGACGGACTGGATGCTCACTCATGCGTTGTCAATGTGGTTCACCCACCGACATCGACCATCTTTTGACAAAATCTAAAGGGTAGCCACAGGATGCTTACGCTCCCAACGTCTGTCAACGAGGCACACAACGTCGACTCGGTTTGATTGCGACTCGCAAATATCGACCGAATTTTGGACTCACCCGTGTGGCCTTCAAACCAGACATTGTTGGTCTTGGTCTCCTCTTCTGAAGAGCGCGGATAACTCAAATGCAGGATACTTCACTCACCAGGACAGTCGGAGATAGGAAACACCGACGACTATTTCATAAACCTCATTGGTGAGCAAAACTCGGATCGTCCGAGACACTATCCAATCTAGCATACCATAGGTTTCACCAGTGGCATCGTAATTCACCAGCTAGACAAAACGTTCTGCTCACCGCAACGTTGAAGTGGTTAAACCTGCGGAACTCCTTGATCACTGGCAGGGAGGAACGGGAGGATGTTTCCGCCGCTTAGTGATATCGAAATAAACAATCATTGCCAGTGATAGATCATCACCTTGTCGTAAACTCCGTTGTCGATGCACTATTTTGTAGTTGATAGCCCCGAGAGCAGACCAAAGACAGTGGCTCACCCACACCGTGGAAATTGGTCACGGTATCCTTGGTACGATCCAGTCTGTTTTATGGCAGCAACACACGTTTGTTTCTCCCCTTCGCTTATCGTAAAGTCGATGATCGGAAGGTCCACATAGTCCACTGGAAGGAAAATTAGTAGCCGGTAAGCGACATGAATGGGATCTGGTGCACAGAAGTAGACATACAATCGGCTTTGGTAGGCGATGCAGTGTGGAAGTGAGGAGCAGGAGGTAGTAAAGCGAGAGTCGGCATACTCGCAGCTGTACTATGGTGAGCTCGGGGAACGGGGCCGCTGGTGAACGTCATTAGTCGCCCAATGGGCCGGTCTTATCGGCCCTTTTGAACCAAAGCTGGAGTCAGGTCGAAGTCGGGACGTCACTTCAAGCATGATAACTTGAATAATTTATTTCTGTAAGTCCTGCTGTATAAGACAGACCTGACATGAAAGAAAGATTAGGAACTCGCTCGGACGCGGTGAGCGGCGTTCCGAACTAGGCGTAAAAAGTTTTCCTTGAAAAAGTGTCCATTCGCTTCTGCGATGTCAAAAGGTGTCTGTCCATTCGCGTTTCGTGCGGAAGGATTGGCACCATGATTGAGCAGAACCTCAACGACTTTCCACGTCTTCTCTATTTGATCAAATCCATAACGCCAATCCGTTCGATCGTAAGACAAGATGCAAGGGTGAATCTCCATTCGATGCAACCGCGTTTACACTGGCTCCTTCACGGATTGAGAAATGGACCATGCTCAGATTGTACTCGTTGGGTATAACGAGAAGAGCATCGGAGGGGAATGGTGCCTTTTGCTCGAGAAGATACTTGATTGTGGAAAGGTGCCCGTGTCTTAGAGCAACATGAATGGGCATTTCGTCTGCAGAATTCTTCAACGAAGTGTCCCATCCCGAATTGACGAGGATTTTGGCGCACTCCAAGGAGGATTCTTCGTCGAAGAAGTCGAGGGCGCGGTGCATCAGTTCTGTACCAACGTCGGCAGCAGCACCGCATGTGACATCAACGCCCCTTCTGAGGAGGAAACGGATCGTGCGAGGTGCCGAGATGAACAAGACACCATCGGGTAATGGCACTCCCTGTGAAAGGAAATAGTCCAGGGCATTGATATTACCATCTCTCGCGGCGGTGCGCAGTAGTGTCTCCCAACAGATGTCACAACCCGCATCAATCAAAATGTTGACCCACTCCAGTTCGTCTTCGTCAAGTATCCGCCCTGGCCGATCTAATGTATCCGCCGTCACCACGGAAACGTTCGCACTTTTTGCAATTAGGTGGCGAATGACTTGCGCTTTCTTAAACGAGCACCCCGTTGACGCAGCAAGTAATATATCAGGGGGGAGGGGTATGCCAAGTGAAAGATAGTAATCGATGACGGATGTGTATCCATGCCGTGCGGCGATGTGAAGGGGTGATTCGTTGCTTGAGTTGAGCACGTGAGGGCTGCACCCAGCATCAACAAAGAGTCTGCTGAATCCCAGGGCATCATCCTCCAGGGGGAAGCTCGCCGCAAGGTGTAGCAATGTATCCCCTTGTTCTGAAACAGTCTGTACGTCACCTCCTTTATCAAGGAGGAAGCGGGTCGCTGGGTAGTAACGCTGTGGAATGGGGAATATGCGCAGTGGAAATTGGCTGAGCATTACATCGGGAGGGACTGAGATGCCAAGAGACAGCAGATATTCCATGATCAAGACATATCTCTGGCCTGCTGCCATGTGAAACGGTGTCCTCCCACGTGAATTGCATGCACAGTAGTCGCATCCAGCTTCGACGAGGAGCATAGTCGCCTCCAGGCATGTTATTTCCGATGCCATCGATATGTCGATAGCAAGATGAAGTGGTGTATTGCCATTGGGGTCGGTGATGTGTATATCAGCCCCGTTGTCAATGAGGATCTTGATCATTGGTATTGAAGGTATGGAATCAAACATAGACAGGAGGATACCATGTTGGAAGGGAACATTTATTGCCATTAGACGCTCCACGAGCGGGAGATGCCCATTTCGCACTGCAATGTCGAGGACTGTATCGCCAGAGGCATCAAGCACACAAGGATTGCAGCCAGCATCGATCAGGATTATAGCACATTCTAGGCATGAGTCGTCCCAGTCCATCGTGCTGTTGCCCAGGGTATGGAGTGGAGTGTTTCCATTGGCCGCAATAGCATGCACATTACCCCCCTTCTGCACCAGTAAACGGATCATTGCGGCTGTCTGTGAGTTTGATCTCACAAGTAAGATATCGGTTGGTAGCGGTATGTGCAGCAAAAGCAAGTACGCGACAACAGCAACATCCCCACTCCTGACCGCAACATGAAGTGGTGTGTCATCAGCTAAGTTGTGTGCGCATGGACTGCAGCCCACCGCAATGAGGACCTTGACACTTTCAAGACAGTCATGTCTTGAACAAAATACGTCCGAGTCCAGAACGAGATGGAGTGGGGTATCCCCGTTCTAGGGTTCGGTTGAAAAGTCAGCGAGACTTATCCACAGTAGTGAATAAGTCCGGGTGCTCGACACATTTTTCCACTGCTGTTACTAACCAACCTGTTATTAACTAGTGTAAAAATACTATTCAGCTCTGTGAATAAATGGGGCTTGCGAGTACTTGTTCCATCGAAGGTGAGTGTGAGGTCATTCCGTTGTCGCAACCTCTCGATCTGTTGTGCCCGAATTGCAACTGCCTCCTTGGGAATGAAATCGTGAGTGAAGGAGCTAGAAGACGTTGGTGTGTATGATGGATTCAAGGTACAGATGAAACCTTTCCATTCCTGCGAGTCAAGCATGAATGGAACGAGGCCGCGGACGCAGATCAGCTTCAGGATACAGAGGTTGACATTGTTCTGAAACTCGATATTCTGCTCCTGTTTCTTTCGCTTTGCAGCTTGGTGGAAGGGCGTAATGTCTAGTTTCGACTGGGAACTTTTCATTTTCTTGACTGCGGGTTCATCCGACATTGATTCAGGTTTCGAACATAGAGACTTGGATGTGGACTCAGCAGAAACAGCTGCCTGGACCCGTGCACCAAGTGATGCACTTCTCGATGCCTCTATCGCCTCCTGCTTCAGATCCAGGTCAAGATGTGCACATGTCGATGCGTGCTTCAGTACCCGATCCTCCTGTGGGCTCCCCTTGCGTATATGATCGCATTTGGAAGCAATACACCACCAGCTTTTGCCCTCGTCAAGCCTGATGATCAGCTTGTTCATCAGTGGCTTTAGAGGGCGACCTTTCGAAGTGTTGGTGTGCGTAACCAATCGAGTAGACGTCTCGCTATGTTTGAGGGCATCCCGCGAGTCACTGGAGAGCGCCTGAATGAAGACGATCAGTCAAAGTCCATAATCTGCATCATGTAAACTCAAATGTACCATTTCTAGTGTTATTTGCTGTGACGAGTCAGGGTCCTCGAAGTTCATTGTCATCTGCTGTGCAGGCTGTCAAGACAGAAGTAAGACGGAGTGCAGTGGGCATCCTGAGCCGGCGGTCAACATACCATTCGTTTATACTGTCCATAGACCTTGTATACACCCGCTACAATGTCTATCCCCCACTTTTTGAGGACATTATCATTCGGAAATCTAAGGTGGTACTTTTCGAGGACATCAACGACTGCTTGAATGGGGTCCCCTCGTTCTTCAATGGACAACAGTTGGTCGCCAGATGTCCGCGTCTTCCATCCGAAGACCTGCTTGAATTGCTCATTGAGAGCCCCTATGTCACTTCCAGTGCGATCGACCAACTCGTCATCAAGCTGAAATGATAAGAATGCTGAATATTTTGATGTGGCCAGGTCTCCGACAGGCAGTTCGCTAGGTAGATCATTGATTATCTTGCGGAGGTGTTCGAGGAGATGCTGGAACTGATGTGACGTGAGAGTCTCGGCTGCTGGGAACGGAAAGTCCATGGGAATTGGGCGGTGATAGACAACCAGTTGGAACAGGACTTGGGATCTCGGATCGTGCGCCCGGTTGGGCCCGATTTGTCAAGGGCCCGACTAGCAGTACCTATCTACACTGTGTCGAAATTATTCACACTTTCCAACAGGTGAAATACCATGTCGACTTTCCAACCAGTTAATAAACAGTTAATAACAGTACTTAGTCACAGGTGTGTAAAAGTATCGACTTTTCAACCGAACCCTACCCCGTTCGGCAAAGTAGCTTTTGGTTCACCTCCTTTGTCGAGAAAAAGGCGTATCATTGTTGCATTTGAGTGCGCCCGGCATGCATCGAGAATGATATCAGAGGGGAATGTTACGTCTTGCGCAAGCATATCTCGAACAGTGGCAACGTGCCCTTGAGACACGGCATAACGTATGGATGCTTCATCCAGTCGAGGAGGTGGTTTATGGCCCATCTGAACGAGTCTTCGTTCAATTACATCGATATCATGTTCTGACAGAGTACGATCGACAGCATGATATCTCTTTTGATCCAGTGCACGTAGGAGTAGTTCTTCATTCTGAACTTCGGCTACCCATTCCACAAACTCGTCAGTTTGCAGGAGCCTCGAGAGAATGTGAGGAGAGATATAGCAATAGTTCTTCGCGAATGCTTCCATAAATAACTCGTGAGGTACGTGACTTCCGTTGCTTAGAAGAAGATCCACCATACCACGATCCCCGTGTCGAACGGCAACTTCCAGTGGTAAGGGCTGATCATGGACATCCCAGCCTCTAGAGTTCACGTCGGCACCTTTTGACAGTAAAGTTCTTGCATGTTCGATTTTCTTAAAAGATGCTGCGTATACGAGGGGGTTTGTGGCAACCTTCGGCTTCAACTTAGCTTTCCCAATGAATGAATGGAAGAGTGGTTCGGGAGCAAAGCCAATCAGAATAACAAGTGATAGGTCATCTTTTGGAGTAAGGCGTGAAAGGTGGAGAAGAGTAATTTCATCCCGGAATTGTTCCCACTGTAAAGGACATTGTTCTACATCCGATTGGAATTCTTTAATGGCACGCAAGATTACTTCACTTTTTCTCGGGTTGATGTAAGCAAGGTGCTCGAAGCCATAGCACAAGACATAACTGAGAAGAGGGTGGTGCTGAGATGAGGGTAGAAAAGGTCCATGACGTTTCCTGAAATGGGACGCAGTTCGATTCGAGTTGTCGCGAAGTGATGCTTCATTCCCCTGTAATTCTGGATTGCGTCGGAGACAGATACCGATGTAACACATGCAAAGCAGAGCGATTCGTGTATGAGCAGTGGGTTGGTCAATATGATACATTGGATTCTTGACGCGAGTGGACTCCGCCATCAGATATTCCTGCCCGAATGACAATTTAGCCACATTGAATCGAAGACGGTCATAATATCAAGTGTACCTTGACACTGAAGTGAGACAGGATAACGACGTCTGTCACTTCGTTGTACAGCACCAAACTACCCAAGGCGTCGAGCAATGCGTGTCCATGAATTGGTCCAGAATCGTGGTCAAGGACTCGTCGTGTAAGGTCAATCGAGAGACCTTCCATAATTTGAGGCAATTGCAAAGGCTGCAAGGCGACCACGAGCCAGTCCAATGCCCGCCTAGCAAGCCTTCCTTCTCGCTTAGTTTGGTCGATCGCCAAAAGGATGCGCCCATATGTCGTGTCAAGATCACCCGGAAGATTGAGTAGCGCTTCCCGGAGTTCTATTGCGGTTACGCATTGCTTTAGTGTATTGAGCTGACATTGCACCCAGCGGAACCTAGGAACCAGACAATGTGAATTTGTACAGCCGTTTGATGTAATGTTACTCACATTCCACCAGCTTTCTTGCACAATGCAATGTGTATCTCATCCTTCAAGGTTGGATCTACGATCCTCAGCCGACGATGAGAATCCAACTCTCTCGTGACGTGCAACCTGATATCCGCTGATATCTCATAACTCATTGCTTCCATGTCGATGAAGGGAAACCCCGAGAAACTGTCTTTGATGACCTGCAGGGGGCGACTAATGGTAAGCAGTCGGAGACTGCTCCTCTGTAATGGTTCGAGAGCATTAAGTAGCTCCTCGACGTCTTTGCACTCATCCAGTGCATCGATGACAAGAAATGGTGGCTTGTGGAACTGCTCTGCTGCACGAGAAATGTGGCGAACAAGAAACGTAACGTTATCAATGGTCGAGGCACCTCCATCCCTTTCTTCGACCAGCTTGTCGATCAAGTCTCCAGGGTCAACCGCATGGTGGCGGAATTGCTGGAGCAACTGGGAAAGCAGAGAACGCAACACTTCTATGGCGTTCGTAGACCGTTCGTCCCGAAAATCGCAATAGAAGTATGCCAAAACTTCCCCGTCTTGTAGTGCATCGTTGAGGCCCTCGATCACAGAAGCACTATAACAAGGGTCAACATCACCGCGAGGAATAAAAGGCAAACGCACGCCAAGACAGACTTGCCCGCTCCGGCTGCGAACATGACCGCTTTAGTGATGGAAATGCTTAAGACTTCAAACCACTTACGCTTCCCATGCAGCCACAAGAATGAACTTTCCTCATTCCTCCACTTTTCGTACACAGTCGTCTTGGGCAACCACATACAGGTATCACGTTGTCGCAGAAGAAGTGTGCGTTCATGTGTCCTCCTTGAATTCCACGCATTGAGCCATCCCAAGATGCCGTCTAATTGACCCACTGCAGGTATGTGGAACTGTCAAAAATCCGTCACAAAAGGACAATATGCGATTACATACGATCTACACCCTGTTTCCCCTCCGTCGTGACCAGGTTTTCCGCTCGTGCAACACGGAAAGGATCTCCACTCTTCGGCTGAGTAAGCATCGTAAAATCTCGTCCATCAAGCACCTGGTTGACGCCGTATAACATATCGGAGTGCAGTTGTTGACCACCACTCTCACGGTTCCTAACGGAATCATTGGCATGAATCGTATATTCCCTGCAGGCCAGTCGAGGAACTAACCAGATACTACCTGTCGTAAGCAAGAAATGGAAGTAGGCCTTGCGCATCCGGAATAGTTTAATGACCTCGTTATTGTTGTCTTGGGTGTGTGTAGGCCTCGATGCCTTGAAAAAGCTCTTGAAGCCATATTCCACATTCCTGTGGAGGATCTCCTCCATCTGTTTCAACGTAACCAAACACACTAGGGGTTCTTCGCTATTCAGCCAATCCACGAGTCGATCGTCGAGGTTGCCGTCCTTAAAATGCAACGTCTTGTTGAGCGCTTCAAGGACGGTGCGAGAACCGACGACTATCTTGTCCAACTGCAGGCTTTCGGTGGCTTTGCGACCGATACATCGATCGAGTGTGGTTATGATCCGTTGTGAGACAGAAGCAATGTCGATTAACGTCTTCTGCGCCGAGTTCATGAGGGGATAACCGGGTATGCAATTGGTTGACAGAAGGGATTGCTGTAGTGCCGCCAGTGATCATGATGGCAGTGCACAATGATCCCAGGCGACTCGTGACGGCTGCCGACCGAAGTAGGCGAGAGTCACACAATGAAGAGTCGAGTTACAGACTGGTTGAAAGATCCTCTGTTTCGACTGGGGTACGACGACTACAGCAGGAGTCCTTAAATACGATAAACGAGGGTACTGGTTACGTGGCAGGGCAAAAGGTGAAACGAACGAATAATACTGTATCGAGTGAGGACAGTGACAGTGCCGTCAGTAGGCAGTGTTTGAGCAAGGGGAAGGAAAATGAATAGCAGACAGACGCCGTGGTATATTGTGACGTCGCAGGACCAAGCTAAGGCTCCCGATAATTGACGTCGTGACGGGCACAGCAGCACCGTTACACGACTTCAACTTGAACTTGGTCTGAAGTCACAAAAGTTTAAGCCGGTTTATTGACAGTGACGATAAATCCAAGCTCGTCAGAATGTTCGTGAACCAAGTTGTAAATGGGCTGCCACTTGTCCCGAGATCACCGTGGTGACGGGCCTCAAACACCGATTTTTTTGAAGGTACCAGGCTCAATCTCCGTCTTCCTCATTGTACGCTGATCATCGATCATGACCCACCCTACAGAACCACTTCCCTTCGATGAGACCATCAAGAAGATTCGAGGTGTTCTGGACGCCCAAAGACTCCCCAGTCCAGTTCTCGGGATCGTCTGTGGATCCGGTCTCAGTACCCTCGTCAACAAGCTTTCAGATACCGTACAGATACCCTATTCTCAGCTTCCCGGGTTTGGCCAGAGCACCGGTGCGAATGATTTCGCTTGCTCACTCGATGTTTTGACCTAAGATTGATCATGATGTTTGTGTCAAAGTTGCTGGACAGCAGAGTGCCCTGGCCTTTGGCCTGATGGGTCCATGCAGATACCCAGTCGTCGCCATGCTCGGACGTGTACGTGCTCACGTATCACTTGTCACTCATCTTGACACGGACCACAAAGTTTCATCCGTATGAAGGGCATAAGCCGGCAGTGGTGACTTATGGTATCCGAACCATGAAGCGATTGGGAGTGAAACACGTCATCAGTGAGTTAGTTCGACCATTCTCCGAGGAACAACATTAAAGCCACGTTAGTTACCAATGCGGCTGGATCTCTTGTCCCAGATATACCCGTTGGAACCAGTGCGTATCGACGCAAGAGTGTTGAGCATCCATTGACCCCAAGTTCAGTCGTCGTGATCCAAGATCATTTTGCGCTACCGGCTCTGACCGGGATGAACCCAACCTTTGGACCGCTTGTTTCCCCAGAACACCCTCGGTTTTACCCCCTTGGTGATGCGTACTCGGTCAAGTTACGAAAGCTTGCGTTCCTCGCTGCGCGCCAGCTTCAGCTTCATCGCGATGCATTGGCAGAAGGCACTTATGCCTGGGTTTCCGGACCAGCGTACGAGACTCCCGCTGAGGGTCGGTTCTTGAGGAATGCGGGTGCACATGTCGTTGGGATGAGTACCATCCCAGAGGTCATTGCTGCACGCGAGGAAGGACTCGAAGTCATGGTACTTAGCCTTGTCACAAACATGGTCGTCATACCGGAAAAGTATCGGAGTATCCGGGACGAGGTAGAGGCAGAGGTGTGTCAAACCCAATCATCATCTGATGTCGTTGCTGAGAATATTTCCGCGCCCTAGCTTGCTGGCCGCCCTTTGGCTTTACCTCCAATTGAAGTTGCTTCTCACAATGAGGTACTCATTGCGAGCAAGCAAAAGACGGATGTGATGGGCAATCTGGTTGCCAAGATTGTGGAGCTCGTGCAAAAGCAAGCGGTGAACGAGACGATTGCACCGCAGAATTGATATATTTACTGGTATCTCGTCTTGTTTCGCCAATCGTATGAATGCATGAGCCTGCTAGGCACCCTGTGAGCATCCAACAATTAGCCTGGTGGCTCTCCTGGGTTTGTCTCACGCTCGTACCGCGTTGTTCCCTTGCTTGTCTCTTTGATTTTCCAAGCTCCCGGTTGCATACGGCCGGCGAGCGTGGCTGACTGCAACCCTACAAAAGCCGAGCGTGATATTTTTCAGGTTTGTTGTTGTAAAGTCGTCGTTATACCCTCCACGTCGCTGCCGTCTGCGAGTACCCACCACCATGATGATGTCAACTCGGTCAGTCCTTTCAGCAAGACGCCCGCTGCTGGCACAGGCTAGACCACTCTCGCGAGGCTTTGCTACCTCGATGAGATTACGTGAGTATCTTTTCTCTCCCTCGGCTGCGGTGGTGTTCGGCGCAGGTCGGAAGGTAGAGGGCGGTATCCCTTCTATTGCAACCAGCATGTCAACCAGCGTAACGGAGCTGACGCTCACTTACCCAGAAAATGCGCAAAAGATCGTTGTTTCACAACCAGTGGTGGAGCTCGATGGCGACGAAATGACGAGAATCATATGGAAGAAGATAAGGGAAGAGGTCCGTTCTTCATAACTCGTGCTTCCACGTTGCTGTATTCGACTCACCTTTTCACTCATGTAGCTCATCCTACCTTACCTCCAACTAGACATCAAGTACTTTGACCTTGGCTTAGAATACCGGGACCAGGTGCGCCACGTTGCCACGTAGAACTGGCTACGGAAATCTGACCAAAGGTAGACAAATGATACCGTTACGGTTGAGGCTGCAAAGGCCATTCAACAATACAAGGTCGGCATCAAGTGTGCGACCATCACGCCCGATGAGGCACGTGTCGAAGAATTCAAACTCAAGGAGATGTGGAAGAGTCCAAACGGCACAGTCAGTTTCCCCTCCACCCACGTCAAAACGCATGGTACTAAATACCACCCTGTAGATCCGTAACATACTCGGTGGCACAGTCTTCCGCGAGCCCATCATCCTTCAGCGAATTCCCAAGCCCGTTCCAGGCTGGGTGAATCCCATCGTTATTGGTCGCCATGCTTTCGGTGATCAGGTCAGTGCCGTTCCTGATGCACGCGGTGCTCTGGGGTGACCCTTGGTAGTACCGCTCAACCGACCTTGTTGTCCCTGGAGCCGGAAAGCTGCAACTTGTCTACAGTCCAGCTGGCGGTAGCGCACCAACCGTGCTCGACGTCTATGACTTCAAGGGCAAGGGTGTTGCTATGAGCATGTACAACACCGACGAGGTGTGTCTGCTTGGACAATTTGACAATGTAATCTTTTTCAATTCGGTTGTCCCCTAGTCGATTACAGGTTTCGCGCACTCCTCCTTTAAGATGGCCATGTCGAAGAAGATGCCACTCGTACGTTATTTACATCTCCTTGACGCACGATCGTGGTACCATATCTGTTGCATAGTTCATGTCCACCAAGAACACCATCATGAAGCGGTACGATGGTCGCTTCAAGGACATCTTCCAAGAAATCTATGACAGCCAATACAAGGCCGAATTCAAGAAGCTCGGCATCTACTACGAACACCGTCTTATTGACGACATGGTTGCTCAAGCCATCAAATCCTCTGGAGGATTTGTTTGGGCGTGCAAGAATTACGACGGTGACGTCCAGTCCGACATCCTTGCACAAGGCTTTGGCTCGCTAGGCATGATGACCAGTGAGCTGATCACGCCGGACGGCCAGACCGTCGAGAGTGAG
Organism: Boletus reticulatus; assembly: GCA_038093535.1. Classification (NCBI taxonomy): domain Eukaryota; kingdom Fungi; phylum Basidiomycota; class Agaricomycetes; order Boletales; family Boletaceae; genus Boletus; species Boletus reticulatus. The sequence goes on from JBBPSJ010000129.1 coordinate 29,268, forward strand.
GCTGCACACGGTACCGTCACTCGCCACTACCGTGAGTACCAAAAGGGCAACGAGACGTCGACAAACCCTGTTGCTTCGATTTTCGCATGGACACGCGGCCTCCTCCATCGTGCCAAGCTCGACGGCAACGAGCCCCTCAAGCATTTCTGTGTGGCCCTCGAGGCTGCCTGTGTTGAGGTCATTGATGTCGATGGTATCATGACCAAGGACCTTGCGCTCGCAATTCATGGCAAGAACATGAAGAGAGAACACTGGGTGATCACGGACAAGTACATGGATGCTGTTAACGTGAGTCCTTGATGTGTGACGTACGGTATTCTTTGTGCTGATGTGCTGATGACACTAGGCGAAGTTGCAGCAAAAGCTGTCTGTGAACGCCGTGAAGCAGTGAGCTGGCTCATCCGCTGATGTGGATGTGATATATTGTTGTCATTGCACATATCTATCTGTATAGAGTAGAAGGGTGGATCTGGATGTAGTATTTGCAGGTGTATTCCCTTGACACTTGTACATTCCCTTTCCTTTCATCGTCCGGCCAACGTGTGTTCCCATTTTGACCGCGGAAACAAGGTGGTCCTGAGGCGACCCTTGCGTCGTCCTCCGCCGATGACACCGCTGGCACTATGAACAAACTCAAGAAACAACGACCTAGCGAATCTGCAAATCCGTCCAACACCGGCGTCATGTCGCGCACCATGCAATTGGCGGTCAGTGGGGTAAAAGTGTCTACCACTCGGGGTGGGGGCTCGGTCAGCGGTTCTGCCAACCTACAAAGGAGGAGCACATGGTTGAATGCGCCACTAGTGGCAGCGCCTGGCACCAAAATTGAGCAATATTGGGCTGCACGAGCTTTGGTGGCGGAAACGTTGCTTTCAGCGCGTGACCGACACCAGGATGAACTGGCAGAAATGCGCCGAGTAGAAGAGCGGAAGCGCGAGGTGAGTTTGCATCGCACGATACTCCTGCCGACGAACGACGCTAATGACTACCCCAGCGAGATATTGCTGTTATATTGCATGCAAACGATCAGAAACAGAGGAGGTTGGAGCAATTGATGGTTAGCATTAACTCCATTCTGAGATCCGATGGGCTTTGTGCGTGGCGCAGTCAGCTGACCATGCTGGTAGGGGATATGCCTCGTGGTTCTCTTAGGGCTCATGGTTTGGTTGGTGTCGAAGATCACGTCTGATCAGGATGCTGGTAAGGGCAAGTCCAGCAGGCCTTCACACTTTACCATCCCGATTCTCTCACCGTTCACATCCGTTGTACGTTGTTTCCTGTGCTTCTTTCCTTGTTCCGGCGGATTCTGATCTCCGTGGAATAGGTTGAACACGAGACTGGTATTTTCGGAACCAAAGCTATTACTATCTTCGTCCTGGTCCTAGGAATTGCGCTGTACGCCACGCTGAAACACCGGCTTTCTCAGTGGCGCGCACGATAACAGCGAGCGGGACCACTACCCCAAGTTCGACTCGTGTCAATGCCATGTCACACCCTCGCTCAAGGGGACAACAAGCCCATTTTGGAACGATCAGGTGCGGAGTTGGGCAATGAGGTGGCATGGGAGGCTTCGTGTCTATTTGTGCATGAGTCGTGTGGACGAGAAACGGCGGAGATGAGCATCGTCGTTGGAAATGCACTGGTTTGAATGAAAAATCGCTCGCTTCAGTGATGCATAGCGATAGAAATCCAACGGATAGCCTGATAGTAGTGTGCTGGGTCCAGTTGTGATTCTAATCCTGGATTCGAACCGGTTCGGATCCGACTTGTCGCGGTGGGAACTGCGCCCGGTTGGTTCGCACAATAAACTGTTCACACCATACGCTCTGCATCTCCCTCCACCTCGACGCTCGTCGACGACCCCCGTCTTCGCTTGCGACGGCGACACAGTTGGCCCATCCCCGCGGCCTTTCCAGGACGTCTTCAAGCATGTCCTATCCCCACTCCACTTCGCCAACACTCGAACACGCAGATCCATTCAACCCCTCGGCAGCGCATGGTCGTAGATACGTATACAGCGACAACGACTCTGACAACGTCGACCCGTACGGACGCAGGGAAACCTATGCCTCCGACAGCAGCAACAATGGCCTGAATGACACTGAGAGGTACTACGATCACAACGGCGCATATGACCCCTACGGTGAGCACACACGTTTCGCCCCCCACTCCTGATTGTTTACATAATTTTCTAGCGCAACAAGACACGGACTCGGACGTCGACGTCTATGGGCGTGGATATGCACCGTCTGCAGAGTCGTTGGGACAGTCGCGGATGGGACCTTCGGAGTCGAGCGCCACCGCATTCGTTGACTATGCCCCGCAATCTGGTCTGAGAGACCAGTACGCCGCTTGGACGACGGAGCGTCAGATACCGCTGTCCAAGGAAGAAATAGAGGACATTTTCCTTGACCTGGCCCAAAAGTTTGGTTTCCAACGGGACTCGATGCGCAACATGGTCTGTCCTTTTTTAATTTACATTATTTTTATTTTATTTTTTGTGGCGTCGCTAATGTGTATTCCTGGTAGTTTGATTTCCTCATGCAGCTACTGGACAGTCGGGCCTCGAGAATGTCACCGAACCAGGCCCTGCTCACACTCCATGCCGATTACATCGGCGGTGAACATGCGAATTACCGGAAATGGTATTTCGCTGCTCAGCTCGATCTGGATGACGCGGTCGGCCACGTGCAGAACCCCGGCCTACAGCGACTCAGATCGACCAGACGCACCACGCTTCGCAATATCAGCGAAAAGTCCCTGCAGACAGCCATGGAGCGCTGGCGCCAGGCCATGAACAACATGAGTCAATACGACCGTCTGCGTCAAATAGCCCTGTACCTCCTCCTTTGGGGCGAAGCCGCCCAGGTTCGGTTCGTCCCAGAGTGTCTCTGTTTCATCTTCAAGTGCGCAGACGACTACTACCGCTCACCCGAGTGCCAGAGTCGCGTCGATCCAGTCCCAGAGGGACTCTACCTTCGTGCGGTCGTCAAACCTCTCTATCGTTTCATACGTGACCAAGGCTATGAGGTCGTCGATGGCAGATTCGTACGCAAGGAAAAGGACCACGCAGATATCATCGGTTATGATGATGTCAACCAGCTGTTCTGGTACCCCGAAGGTATCGCCCGGATCATGCTCACAGACAAGGCAGGTTTTTCCCTCAGACGCATACATATCTCGGTGCTCATGTGAGACTTCTCTTAGACGAGGCTGATCGACTTGCCACCATCTCAGCGGTATATGAAGTTCGACCGCATTGATTGGAATAGAGCGTTTTTCAAGACCTATTACGAGAAGCGTTCCTTCGGTCACCTCCTGGTCAACTTCAACCGAATCTGGGTCATCCACATCTCTCTGTACTGGTACTATACGGCGTTCAACGCTCCTAAAATCTACCAGATCACTAGATCCAACAACACTGTCGTCAATTCTCCTGCCTTGTCCTGGTCCGTAACGGCTCTGGGTGGCGCCATAGCCACACTCATCATGATCGCTGCCACTCTCGCGGAATTTTCCTATATCCCCGCTACTTGGAATAATACCTCACATCTCTCCCGTCGATTGTTGTTCTTGTTCATCACTCTGGCATTGACTGCAGGACCAACGGTCTACATCGCCATTGCAGAGTTTAGCTCAGGTGGTAATTCCGGATCTCTCGCGCTCATCCTTGGTATTGTACAATTCTTCATCTCGGTCGTCGCCACGCTCTTGTTCGCCATAATGCCTTCTGGCCGTATGTTTGGTGACAGGGTTGGCGGAAAATCGAGAAAGTACCTCGCCAGTCAGACTTTCACTGCATCATACCCAGGCTTACACCCACGGGCAAGACTTGCCTCTATCGCTTTGTGGGGTCTCGTTTTCGGTTGCAAGGCTGCGGAATCGTACTTCTTCCTCACCCTCTCGTTCCGTGATCCTATCGCTGTGATGGTGAACATGAAAATCCAAGGTTGCAGCGACAAGTACTTCGGCTCTTCCCTGTGCACAAACCAAGCGGCGTTCACATTGACAATCATGTTTGTCATGGATCTCGTGCTCTTCTTCTTGGATACTTTCCTCTGGTATATCATCTGGAACAGTGTGTTCAGTATCACACGATCATTCATGATTGGGCTTTCGATCTGGACACCATGGAAGGACATCTTCACGCGGTTACCCAAGCGGATCTACTCCAAGTTGCTCGCCACACGGGAAATGGAAATAAAGTACAAGCCAAAGGTGGGGAGGATCACCACCTTTAGTCCGGTATCGCATTGACCCTGACCCAGGTGCTCGTCTCGCAAATATGGAACGCTATCATCATCTCCATGTACCGAGAACATTTGCTGTCTATTGAACATGTGCAAAAGTTGTTGTATCATCAAGTCGACACGGGTCAGGATGGGAAACGCAGTTTACGCGCGCCGCCCTTTTTCATCTCTCAGAGCGACAAAGGATTCAAGGGCGAATTCTTCCCGACTGGTAGCGAAGCCGAGCGTCGGATATCTTTCTTTTCCCAGTCCTTGACTATCGATCTCCCCGAGCCTATACCGGTCGATGCTATGCCTACGTTCACCGTGCTTACACCCCACTACAGTGAGAAGGTATGTTCCGCGAAAAGTAGGACAATGCTTGCGTCTAATGTATGCTTCAGATTCTCCTATCCCTGCGGGAGATCATCCGTGAAGAGGATCAGCATGCTCGCGTCACTCTTCTTGAGTACCTGAAACAGCTTCACCCCGTCGAATGGGATAACTTTGTCAAGGACACCAAGATCCTTGCTGAGGAGTCGGCAATGTTCAACAGCACCGCCCCCTTCGGCACGGACGAGAAAGGTCAATCCAAGATGGATGATCTTCCCTTTTACTGTATTGGGTTCAAGAGCGCTGCCCCGGAGTTCACGCTCCGTACGCGGATCTGGGCATCACTGCGCGCACAGACACTCTACCGCACTGTTTCTGGGATGATGAATTACGCCAAGGCCATCAAGCTTCTCTACCGCGTGGAGAATCCTGAGGTTGTTCAACTTTTCGGCGGAAACACTGACAAGCTGGAGCGTGAGCTAGAACGGATGGCTCGGCGCAAGTTCAAATTCGTCGTCTCAATGCAGCGCTACTCCAAATTCAACAAGGAGGAACACGAGAATGCCGAGTTCCTCTTGCGCGCGTACCCTGATCTTCAGATTGCCTACCTCGAAGAAGAGCCACCGCGCAAGGAGGGCGGCGATCCTCGCCTCTTCTCAGCCCTCATTGACGGTCATTCGGAGTTCATCCCTGAGACTGGACGTCGTCGGCCAAAGTTCCGCATCGAACTTCCTGGGAACCCCATCCTTGGTGACGGCAAGTCGGACAACCAAAACCACGCAATCATCTTCTACCGTGGCGAGTACCTTCAGCTCATCGACGCCAACCAGGACAACTACCTCGAAGAATGTCTCAAGATTCGTAATGTCCTTGGCGAGTTTGAAGAATACTCTGTCTCGAGTCAGAGCCCGTATGCTCAGTATGGCCACAAGGAGTTCAAGAAACCTCCAGTTGCTATTGTCGGTGCTCGCGAGTACATCTTCTCGGAGAACATTGGTATTCTTGGAGATATCGCCGCTGGAAAGGAACAGACGTTTGGAACGCTCTCCGCACGTTCCTGGGCCTGGATCGGTGGAAAGCTCCATTACGGTCACCCCGATTTCCTGAATGCGCTTTACATGAACACTCGTGGTGGTATTTCCAAGGCCCAGAAAGGATTGCACCTGAACGAGGATATCTTTGCTGGAATGAATGCCATAGGTCGTGGTGGTCGCATCAAACACACTGAATACTATCAGTGTGGCAAGGGTCGTGATCTTGGGTTTGGTACCATCTTAAACTTCCAGACGAAGATTGGGACGGGAATGGGAGAGCAGATGCTCAGTCGAGAATACTATTACTTGGGCACCCAACTCCCAATCGATCGATTCTTGACTTTCTACTATGGTCATCCTGGTTTCCACATCAACAATATGCTGGTCATCTTGGCTGTCCAGTGCTTCGTCGTGACGAGTACGTTTCATTGACCATCGAGCTTGATGTATGCTGATCGCGTTACAAGTGGTGTTCTTGGGTACTCTAAACTCTTCGGTCCAAGTCTGCCCGTCAGACGGGAGCACGATCCCAGGCTGCTACTTCCTCGAACCTGTCTACCAATGGATTCAACGCACCATCATCAGTATCTTCTTGGTGTTCGTGATTGCGTTCTTGCCCCTCTTCATTCAAGGTAATTCCACCCTCGGTTTGACACGATGGTAATAATTTGATGTGTGCATTAGAACTGGTCGAACGTGGAACTGGAAGAGCGATCATACGACTTGGGAAACAATTCATGTCGATGTCGCCGGTGTTTGAGGTCTTCTCGACCCAAATTTACACGCATTCCATCATCAGCAACCTTACCTTCGGCGGCGCGAGGTATATTGCTACCGGACGTGGGTTCGCTACAACGCGTCTATCCTTTAGCATCTTGTTCTCTCGTTTTGCTGGCCCAAGCATATACCTCGGGATGAGAACTCTCATCATGCTTCTCTACGTCACTATGGCATGGTGGACACCATATCTCATCTACTTCTGGTTCTCCATTCTCGCACTCTGTATTGCTCCTTTCCTGTTCAATCCTCACCAATTCGCGTTTTCTGATTTCATCATCGACTATCGGTAAGTTCACGTTAGGGTTCTTTTAACCATTCCTTAACCATCTCTTCTCAGGGAATTCTTGCGATGGATGTCTCGTGGAAACTCACGGTCACACAACAACTCTTGGATCGGGTATTGTCGTCTGTCGCGAACGATGATTACTGGATACAAAAAGAAGAAACTGGGCCTTCCATCTGAGAAACTTTCAGGCGACGTCCCTCGCGCCAGGTGGCGGAATGTGATGTTCTCCGAGGTTATCTTCCCAGTTGTGATGGCGGTATTATTCATCATCGCATACATGTTCGTGAAGGCGTTCCCCGATAATACCGGCAAGCTGCCTCCGAGCCCTTTGATCCGGATTGCTGTCATCTCCCTCGGACCAATTGTCTGGAATGCCGCAGTACTCCTTGTGTTGTTCCTCATATCATTGTTCCTCGGACCTATGGTGGATCCTACCTTCCCTCGGTTTGGATCTCTTATGGCTTCCATTGCGCACATTTTCGGTGTCGTAGGAATGCTTGGGTTCTTCGAGTTTCTCGTACGTGACGCTGTGTTTTAGCAGGATAGGCACGAGTTAACATTTTGCAGTGGTTCCTGGAAGCTTGGAATACTTCACACGCGGTTCTTGGTATCATTGCGGTTATCGCCATTCAGCGTGCTGTACACAAGATCCTCATCGCCGTGTTCTTGTCTCGTGAGTTTAAACACGATGAAACCAACCGCGCATGGTGGACGGGTCGATGGTACGGCCGTGGTCTCGGCGCTCACGTAATGTCGCAACCTGCTCGTGAATTTTTGGTGAAGATTATCGAACTATCTCTCTGGAGCTCCGATCTCTTGCTCGGTCACTTCCTGCTCTTTATGTTGACGCCACCGATCCTCATACCCTACGTCGACCGCTTGCACGCAATGGTGCTGTGTAAGATTATTTCTCTTATCGGTCACGATTATTACTGATGCTGTGTGTCAGTCTGGTTGCGCCCATCGAAGCAGATTCGTCCTCCGCTGTACTCTCTGAAGCAGAGAAAGCAACGTCGCCGGATCGTGAGTGATAGCGTGACTGGAATCCTACGAGTCTAACCTTGTGACAGATCATCAAGTACGGCTTTATCTACATTGCCTCCATAGTCATCTTCGCCGCTCTCATCGTACTCCGTAAGTCTCGCTCATCGAGTCCCATTACTCGCCTCATCCGTTTGCTCTTCCAGCCGTTGCATTCCAGCAAAAGATTCATGTCAATTGCATCATATGCCGAAATCTTTAGCTAGTCATCTCCCGTTCATATCACTTCTAACCTATCCACGATTACATGTACTTGCCTTGCGGTTCCTCTTACCCCACCCACCTTTGATTTTAACTACCCATTTGAAACATGGACAACTTACTCCCACCGGACCTTGCTACCACTGGCACCATTCGACCATCGATCGCGTTACTACATTGGACGTGGTGGTTTAATGTATTATGGATAGCGTACGAACTTGATGGACACTCGAATACATTACATAGAGGGTTTCCAGGAGTTGTAAAAGTGCGGTCACGCCTCTTCCCCTATTTCTTTGTAGCTCTTATCGATTCGCAAAGTGCAACTATGTCATAGCGATAAGATACTAGCGAAGGGTAGATTTCAGGGGTTTACTAACTATTATAGTGAGTTCGCTAGGTCACACACCCTTGTCATATTTGCGCCGTGTTCCGGGAAACTGGACCGATTTTCAAAGATTCTCTGTTCAAAGGCGCTGTAGATCAGTTCTCCACGTCCATGGCGATTTCGAATCTCATGAGCTCCGTTGCCCTCGAGCTTTGCCCGCGCAGAACAGGTCGCGCAGAGTGGGCGTACCTGGCTTGGCGACGCGGACTTGGACTCGAATTCGGTACCTCGCGCGCGGACGAAGAAAAAAAAAACATGCGTCTCAATTTGGAACGAGGAGCCCTGGAGCTTGAAGACAACCCACTCCCCCTCCTGGCCTCAACTCCAAGAACGCTATCCCGCTCGTTTCATATCCGTCCATCTCGCGCAAAACACGACCTCACTACCACTGATCGACATTAACCCAAAAACAGGCGAGATCCAGCCGGTCTGATTTACCCTCATGGATGCCTCTGATCCTCCTCGCCGGACGAGCAACTCTTGGATCAATCTCCCAATCCATTTCGTCTCTGGTTCGTTCGCAGGCCAATCCCTCCGCGCAGAATTGACCGAAATTCAAAAGGCCGACTTGGGTCGAAAGTAATGCCTATCTTTGTCTGCCACCGTCACCTCCCTGACGCTGTTCTGTGCTAGGTACGCAAGAGTTGACCGGCGCCCACTTGATCCCCCCCCAGTCGTGTTGCTCAAGTTGTACCAGGTATTCCATCACGGCATGGAGGCGCAGTACGAGAGGGAAATCGAGGATTACTCGTGAGTCGTGCCCATCATGCGCCATTATCTATGACGCTCATCCGCCGGAAGTGAGGTCAATACCCTTGGTCTCCTCTGCAACGTCGATCTATACCCTGTGCCCACTGCAGGTCGGGACCCGTCTACTTCAGCACACAGTCGGGACTTGCAACAGGCACACGCCTCCCACCGTCTTCAACTACCCGAACCACCACGTGCACCCCTCTACCCCAACTTCGCATCGATACAGTTGCCACCCCTTACCCTCCCCACACGGCCCGCTATCCCACAGATGACGCAACCATCTCCCACTCCTAGCCAACGCATACTTACATATTTCTGGGGTCAGCCCATCACAGAGGACATGAATTGCACGGCCGCGTTGTCTGGTGCGACGTTTATCCAACCCGCCCTCATCGAGTATCAGGGTCGGAGAGCGCTGGTCTTTCCTTTTGCAGTCAGTCGCACCTCTCACCGGCGCTGCGGCGCATGTCGTTGACGATCGTCTCTCTCAGGATCTGGCGGTCAAGACAGAGGGTCAGTTCTTTCTGCGGTACCGCTGTTTTGACCTATTCTCCCGAACATCGGGTTATGATGACCTCCCCATTCAAGCGGAATGTTTCGGTGGGCCGTTCAAGATCTATTCAACAAAAGAGTTTCCCGGATTACAACCATCCACGGAACTGACAAAGGTGGGCGTTTCCCTCTAAATGTCGTTCTGCCTGTTTGCTCATGCAACGTTCCAAAGCAACTCGCTAGGTGGGGCGTGCGACTCAACACACGCGAAACTGAGCGTAAACGCAAACGCAATAATGATGACCGTTCTGTGAGCTGTGCCGCGCGATCAACAAAGGCACGAGCAAGCAAGACGAGCGATAGCGACGACAGTTGATCGGTGGTCTCCCTCCCCCGCTCTTCGGTTGTTAGTTTGATTAATATTGAGCATGGGTTTGAGGTTTGGTTTACGTGCCCCTGGTTACTTCATTTGCACATTTCTAGGATCTCGGTTCACTGTACAACTAGTCTTCCCGTCATTTGGCACTGGTGGCATCTCGGAATGGCAATCGCTGGCATGGTCATGCACTTGATATTTTACTGGTTTCCATTGTAATTTCCTGCACAACATTCCATCGGATAAAATATTTTGCTCTCAATAACTTTTGGATGAGTCGAAGACCTTGAATTCATGAGTCACTTGTATGGGATGGTGGGTATTATGAAAGGGTAAACTATGATCTCGAGGATATGCAATAAACTGTGATATAGATGAAAGGATTAGATAGGGCTGCAGCAGGATGGGCACTTGCAATTAGGAAGGGTATCAGAGTCTGAAGATGCTGTGGAGATGTTGATCCTGGCTTCCCAGTCAACCGGAATAGCATCACCCTTTGCAAGTGCTCTGTAGATGAGTTGCCTGGCAGCAACAACAGAGGTAATGTTTCCAACCACCCCTCCTCCCTGGGTACCCCTGACGATTTGTTGCCCAGCAACAGCAACCAACTGTGCTGGTAAGTCTGCAAGGGGGTCACATGCACTTTCCTTTGATGAAGAAATATTCTTCCTTTGCCTCTTCCTTGGATGGTATGAACCCAAGTCTGCAAGATCCCTTACAGATGCTGTCCTATCAATATCAGGCCAAGTCTCCAGAACCCTATATTCTCGAGTTTTCTCCACATAGCCGTGCTTCACCAAACATTGCTGGTGGTAAAACTTGCAGCAACTTGGGCGTGGGCAAAAGTGAAGAACCTTGTCCATTCCCGGGGTGTATGGAACTTTGCAGATAGGACACGCAACATGTGTTACCTTGGGCTGGATGCAAGTCAGGAAAAGTTCCGAGTGAGAGAGAGATTGGGACTTGCTGTGATTCTTCTTCCATCATAAAAAAAGTGATACCTGGAATACCACTCTTCATCTTCAATGATGTCCTGGTAAACACTTGTCTCCTCGAATTGCTTCACTTCCACGTGGTCTAATGAATCGACTGTTACATGACACTGAGCCGGACGATGCAAGTTCACTCACCAACAAAGCAAGAAACAGAAATGATATCAAAGTTGTTCGAGAACAACCTTTCATACTTGCCACAAATGGCAGGGTTACTATCGCAACCTGAGAATCGAGAACGGTTCAAGAGATGAGAGTCTTACAAAGATTTGATAACCTTTGCCACCTCCTGCGGTGACCAGTACCACTGGACACGAACCCATACCTAATGAGATTCGCGTTATATTGGCGAATCACAGGCAGGAGAGGCACGTACATTGTCAGGTCCGTTTCCTCGAATCTCTCGGATTTTTCCGATCCAATGGTTATCTTTGATGGCATCACCACTCTCACCTGAATCGTGGTGTTGTATATAGGCCCTACAATGCTGTCAGGTATCGAGTCAGACAGAGATATATACAAAGAGAGGCATACATGTCATCCATGGAGAATGTGTGCTGCTCATGCTCCGAGTCCTCCACTGTCTATGTGAACACGACATCTCTTCCATAATTGGGGGCGTAAGCTCACCTATGAAAGAACCATAGTCATGGGGGAGGGCCACAAACTCGCGCTCGCTTAGTAGTCCCTCGGGGGGCGCCTTGTCGGCTTTCTTATCGGATTTTTTCTTTCGTGTGAGACGAGCTTTTTTGCGTGGCATGCGGTGGATGTGACACGGTCGCGTCAAAGACGCGTTCTTAATAGACGTGTTTTTGGTCCCGCGAACACGTAAGCATGTTTACTAAGCTACCATGCGCGGTCACGCTGTTCCAATTCCGAGTCGCAACGAGAACGAGTCCACCACAAATCCACAGCCATGCTCTTCTACTTGGCTTCATGCATCATAAGGTATCGTTCAATATCCAGTCCCGTACTGCTGTCGCTGAAAACTAGTCGGGTTTGCTAGTTCCGTGCTCGCTTTCCTTTATCCTGGCTACGCATCCTATAAAACACTCTCCCAGCGACCTGCATCCGAGGAAGATCTGGAACGATGGCTCATGTACTGGTCCGTACTTGGTTGCATCGTCGGCATTGAATATGTCGCCGAGTGGCTTGTGTCCTGGTCGGTCATTCCGTCGTGTGACATCGTATTCACTAATAGACATCCTAGGATCCCGATGTATTATCTTATGAAAACGCTATTTCTTCTCTACCTTGTACTTCCGCAGACTCGTGGATCCTCGTATATCTACATCAATCACCTCCAGCCCTTCCTCCACTCGCATGAGTCACAGATTGACGCCACTCTCGCCTCCTTCAAGGCACGTTTCTACGCCTTTGTACAAGAACGTTTCCGTGCGCTGTGGGACCAGCTTGCTGGTACGCTTAGGCAGCAGCAACAAGCTCAGTACGCGCCTAACACTGGCGGAGCTGCGGTGGGAGCTCCACCGTCGTTGGGTGACCCAGTATCTGGCCCAGCCCAACTCGTTGCAGGCCTCTGGCGCTCTTACGGACCTGGTCTACTCGCATCTGGAGCTATGCTCTTATCGCAGGGTACAGCTGCTTCAGGCTCTGCCATAGAGAAAGCCTGGCGGACTCCCGCTGCTTCACAGATACACCTGGATGCCTCCCAGTCTACACGTGACCGCAAACGTCGATCCACACAACCGATACCCGCTGCCTCTGGATCCATTGAGGCTTCTTCACGCAATTCTTCTGACTCCGATCTGCAGGCTCAGGGGACTGGGAGGCTTGAAGAAGTCGATGAGCCGAGCGACACAGAGGGCTACGAGGTTAATGAGAAGGAGAACTTGGGGTCGGGTTCGGCTGCGAGACCGACCAGCTGGTTTGGTTGGGCTTCGTAGGGTGCGACGGAGGCGTCCGACTAGCTTTCTTCTCTACGCATATCTTTCCTCTTACTCTTCGATCGTTGGGGACGATGCTCGATGGATCCTCTTGACCATGTGTAGTATAACCCCCTGAGGGCGCAATGTCTGATATTTAGACATGTATATTTATGTAAATCAAGGTCTCGTGTGCTCGTTCCCAACTCAAGGAGCGTTGCAGTTGTTTGAATGTTTCGGATACACGCCTTATATACTCCAATCACATAGCATGTGGACATGTCGATGCCTCCACCAATCGTACAGCAAATCCGGAGAACGTGCGGCCCTACTGACCTTTCCCCAGACAGTAACGGCTCGGATGAAAGCGAGAACGCCGCAACAATTCCGATAATTATACGCACGACCGCAGATTGAGAGGTGACAGCGGCGGGAAACAGGGCAGCAACTTCCAAACAATTCTATCACCAGCTAGCGACAACAGGCTCGAGCGAACTCTGTAGGACATGCTAACGCTGGCACATCGGCTGGGAACACTTGTCTGATCCGATCATGGCACGGAGATATACTCTCCGACGTATCTGTGAACACGAGCACAGGTGAGGACTTGAAGTTACCTAAGTTACAGCACGCTCGCAAATTACCATATCCCAGTTCAGAAGGCTCCATGCCAGCATTCTAGCTTAGCCCTTCAGAGCCTTTTTCCTCTTTTGCACTCGACTCGGTTACTCAGACACCCAGCTCTCTACAATATCTCTCTGGAGGAATGCCACAAGCGCTCAAGGGAAATGCTCGGGAAAGCAAGGAGGCCCAGAAGGCGATTGAGAAAGAGCAGAAGCGGAACCGAGGTGTGATGTCTTGCGCAGAATGCCGACGGTTTGTGTTCCCTGTTCGCCGAGTTAACCCAAGTCATACCAACACCCTTCAGACTAAAGTTGAAGTGCGACAAGGCAGTCCCTTGTTCGTCATGCAAACGTCGTGGTTGCTCAGCAATATGTCCCAACGGTATGTGTACAAGGACTACACCCGAAGAGCGTTCTAAGGTGTCGTACTTAGGCAAGTTAACCACTGGCCAGGGCACTCGGTATGTTTCGTGCTCGAGAACACCAGTGACCTTCTCAGACTCGTTTTTACACCAGTTTCGTGCTCGCCGACACGGAGAAGCTGCACGAGAAGATATTAATGATGAGTGATCGCATTCGGCAACTTGAGGATGCACTTGCTGTTCTGCAGTCAAGTGTAGCGCCGAGCGAATCCCATCCTTTGTTGCATCGAGATTTTCTAGATGTCAAGTCGATCATCGACTTACACGTTGCTATCGACGAGGACAAGACTCGAAAGAACGCCGAGAACATCGAGCATGCTGACGATAACTCCGAATACATAGAGGCCTTTGGAACACTAGCTCTGCGAGACGATGGTGCTGCGACGTTCTATGGTCGATCTGCTGGTTCAGAAGTAGGTGGTATTCATGTGTTTTGTTGTACTGGTTATTGAAACGTCGTTATCAAGAGTCTTTTGATTGTAAGTAAACGAGTGTCAGTACCGTCCTGACATTCAATGTTCTGTCTGCAAGGGGGAGCCAAGAGAGTCTGCAGCAAATCTGTCAGCCCCGTCCTCGAGCAAGGATCCAATTTCAAGTGACCTTCCTGACCCTGTCAAGCATCTATCCAAGACATTTCCCCTTGCACCGGTTTTCACTGACGCTGTTGACCTCGACTACCTCGTCCAGAATCATTTGCCTCCATGGCCGCGGGCACGTCAGTTATGCGAGTTGTACTTGTCTCAGGCTCCCTGGTTTTTCGGCGCGGTCACTAAAAGGCAGCTTCTGGAAGAATGCCTACCACTTTGGTATAGCGAAGCCTCTGACCTCCTCCCCTCGGGTTCTGTGGCACCCTTGACACAGCCGAATTCGTCTGGCGAGCTGACACAATCGCAAGGCAAGACCTCCCATGAACTAGCTCTCCTCTTTGTTGTCTTTTGCTTTGGGGCTCTCACCGATAACTCGCTACCTCCTGCTCCTGATAATGAGGAAGCTAATATGTACTGCTATCTGACGCGTGCAGCGTTGAACCTGGAACCAGTACTGGATCGACCGCCGTCGGTAACGACCGTCCAGGCCTTGGCATTGCTATCAATCTATCAGGGACTGGTTAGCGGCGAAAACAGTATTGAATGCACTTGGGGTATTTTCGGGCTTGCAACAAAACTGGCACAGAGCGTGAGTGATTCAGGTTTGGTTGAACACTTTTCTCATGCTACGTCACAAACATATAGATTGGACTCCGTGGGTTCTTCGTTCATGAACGGTAATCTAGGCTCATGAGAAGATAGATCGCGATTGCGCTCGTTGGCAATTGTCCTCTTCAGAAGTTCAGAAGCGCCGTGCTCTATTTTGGGAGCTGTTTATTACGGATGGATGGCAGGTGTGTTGTCGTTGCTAGACGTTCTCGTCCGCAGTTCACCGAGTCCTCTCGCAGAGCCTTGCAACTGGCCGTTTAGCTACGTTTTATCTGCCCTTCGTCGACTGCGAGCTTCCGAATGACCCAGACCTCACAATCGATGACGATGGTTCTGTCCTTCCTAGCTGTGCGTGATTGTGTTTTCTGTTCTGATATTTACATTGAATGATTGTTCTTACTAGTCCCTGCATGGAAAGCACGATTTGGATACGAGTGCGTCTCCGCTGTCATTCAGAATGCACAAATTGCCAAAGTACCCAAATACTCTACAATCATTGAACTTGATCGCAAGGTGCGAGATATGGAGTTGCCAGAGTATGCTCAACGACCTCCTCCCGAGAATGCCGGACTCGCAGAGGCAATGAAATACTACATGCCATTGAATTATCGGAACTTTGGTGCGTCGCCCGCTCCTCTTATAAAGATAGCGACACGTTGACTGAAAATAACCTAGTCCTTGTATACATTCATCGATGCTTCTTTGCAGAGGCCATATCGAACAATCCCACTGACCCGATGCAAAGCCCATATGCGCCGTCCTTTTTGGCTGGCTACCGTAGCGCTTGCGAGATATGCAGTAACTTGCGCGTTCAGTTTGACCTTTTTCCGGCGCAAGTAGCACGTTTCTGGGTGTTGTGGACACATGCCTTTTCAAGCTCGGTAGGTACTTTCCACTGTAGCGAGCGTTTGTTGACCTAACCACCCTCCTGTTAGGTGATGTTGGCTTCCGTCGTGACTCACGCATCAGGTGCTGGGACGCGCTCTAAGACCACCAGTGCTGCTATGACGGAACTACGCAGGGTAGGGTCAGAGACATCGTGGTGTATTTAGCTCAACTAAATGTTCACAGGCGGTCGACCTCTTTAAGGAGGCATCAACATATGGTGGTCGCGCGGTGAAATTCTTGGTACGTCTAATGCTAGTGCTCACCTGCGCTCGTTGATGATCCTCGTGCTCAGCCCATTCTTCAACGACTTCTTCAAAAAGCCGAGCAAGCGTACAACACCGCGAAACCTACTGTCGTTCGGAAGAGGGACATCTTCTCACCTTCAACGGAGCCGAAACCCAAAGACGAGTTGTCTATTTTCAGCGGTCGCATCAACACAGTGACTACCAAGGCATCATCTTCCTTTGTTCGTAATGCAGGCTCTGGCGCGCGCAATCCGCCCGACATCAAGCCCGACTTGAGTCAACAACCAGCGCCATCCATGCCTGTCACTTCGAATATCCCGCCCCCCATGTCTAGCCTTACGGCACTGCACCCGACACTCCGTGATCATTGGACCAACTTTGAGGGTGACCTCAACATGCAGCTGACGGACGCCCAACGAGACGAGCTCTATACTGAGACAGATGCACACATGTCATCTGTGGAAGAGCTAGGTGCACCAGACGTACCTAGTCCTGGTCAGCAACCAGACGCGCAAGAAACCAAACGTCACCAGCTTCACCCCCTCGCTATACCCTCTGATTTCCAATCAAATGCACCCTACACAGATAGCTCGTCGGCCGCGCCAAGCTATAGATCCAACCAGGAGTATTCCAGCCTATCACCGCAGGTACACCTCCAGCACACGTCCCCATATCATCATTACCAACCCGAGGTCCTCCAGTCAGCTTCCTCCCAGAGTTCATCTCAGGGATACCAATACCCCTCTATCGACGCTCGCTACGACCCGTACGGACAGCCTACGTATCAGCAGCGTCGGCCCCAAGAACAAGGGGAACATTTCTACCAGGCCCAACACCACCACTACCAGGCCGATACCTCGTATTCGTATTCCAGTACGGCCTCGTCGCAGTACGCGCCCCCCATGCCCATGTCCCACTACCAGGACCCGTCTGCGCAACTACACTGGGATGACATTCGTCGGACTTATTCGGGTCTCATGACACATTCCCACCCACTGGACCCATATTCACACCACGGCAATTACACCCATACCGGAGCGCACGACAGCATCGCCGAAGAACCTATTCAACAGGAACAGCTCCGCCTCCAGGAGACGTGGCAGTCGTTTGGCGTGTACGTTGGCTCACCGCGACCCACTCCTTAGTGCGGCGTTCCGCCTTTTGTGTTATGTCTCTGCTTTCAGCAGCATTGCTTTCTTGGACCTTTTGCAATACTGATTACGATGTACATACAGAATGTTATGTTAATAGCATGGTGATCCTATGATAAGGTCATTGTCCCCTACCAAGTGTGAATCAATGGATATTTTCCTATTTTTCTAAAATGTGCTGGGTGAAGTCCGAGCTTGTGGACACCTCGAAATTAGCCAAGTTCCTGGATGGTCAGAGACTAGGCGCAACGCCGTTCGCTACAACCCCTTGCAAAGCATCTTCATTCTCGCCACCTGTGCTTTGCAGAGCTCTAATTCGGTCGGGACTGCGAGTAGCGCTGCGAACAGGATACCAGACGAGTCCGAAAAGCCCAATGATCCTATTTTGAACTCGAGTTCTTGCCTCGATCGTTCCATATCGATCACTGTAGATGGGTCGGGTCGTTCCTGGTTGATTCGGTAAAACACATTGACGCTGTATGACCCAAGCGTCGGCTTGTATATTCGTTCACGCAACGCGAGACACTTACTATGCAAGTCCACCACATATACCCTCGATGCTTATGAGGAGGAAGACAAACATGATGCTAGTCGACGGATGGTCCTCGGAGAAGATCCCGACGGCCGATTCATACATCAAGGTCATGAGGATCACGAACTGGGCAACCGCCGGAAAAGAGAGAAGCTTTTCTGGAAGGGGTGGGATACCAAGCGAAATCGATGAGCGCGAAATGAAGACTGTGGATTGATACACGAGCTACGAACGGGGAAATACAAATAACGCCTTATGAGTAAGTCATGGACTCGTGTGAATAAGGTCGTTGAGGGTCCATACCTGCCATAGTGGGTAGTAGTCTCTAATGGAGTGAATGATCTTGCTCAGGAGGCCGTCACGTTCTGGTGATGGAACTGGGTATAACAAAGTTGGTGCTACACCCTACAGTGGAGGAGTTGAGCGGGCGAAGAGTGGAGCTCGGGGTGACTGACCTGATTAATCGTATATTCAAACTACAAATAACAGTCAAGGTCACAAGCGTTTATAGCAAGATTGTACTTACAGTGTACACCAAGACTGTATGAGGGATGATCAGACCTTTGTTATTCAAATACCATAGACACTTACAGAGCGGAAGCATGTATTTGAGAACCATCGGCTTCACTAAGCGCCATTTGTCTCCCGCAGTTAGGAATACTGGTACTTTGGGTGGTTGGCCGAGAAGGGTGTCCCCCTCGGCGACTTCCACTGCAGAAATATCCGGGTCCTCTTCCGGCAAAGGCGTATAAGACCCAGGAGTAGGCGAGTCCATAAATGCAGCTGGACGTGGGAGAAGGAGGAAGTATGTCAAGGGCAATACAAAGGGCAGTATCTGATGGAGAAAGGGTGGAAGTCTGCGATGATAAAGTGGACAAAGACGGTCTGCCTACCGAGGAAACGCCCACTCCCAGACGAACACCAAGTCCTCTAACTTCCCACCACATGAATGCCCCAACGAGCCCGGCGGCGCCAGTTCCAGAGGCAAAGTAGCTGGGGGTCTAATCGAAACAAACATTCCTGAGTTGAATTGAATTTACTCACCCAACGCCATGCCCTCCCACGGAAAGATTGTAAGTAATCGATAGTTGTAAGAACGTCAGTTCGCCCAAACCTAGTAGTAAAAGTAAGGTTGCATTCTGACAATGATAGCAAATTCAGAATTACCAGAAGAGAAAGAAGCGATAGAAATGCCTAGCAGTCTCGCGGGTAGACTGTCGTATAGGGCAACGACCTAAGGAAAGTCAGTGCCGCTGGCACCCATTTTACTACTAGGCAACATACCAGCATGCCAATGAAACTCAACGACGCACATCCCACGATGCGCCGACTGTACCGTATTTTGCCTTTAAGGAAATACGGCCACCCAAGTTTCGCCAACAGAGCAGGAAATATATTGCAAAAAGCGATGATTCCTTTGGGGGTCGACGGGGGGACTAGATCGAGTGCAGCAGATAGAATGATCACATATAAAACTAAAGCCAGTTACTTTAGCTCCTACGCAAGACGATAGTAATGCCTACCATTGTTGATAAGCCCGAAGAGAAAGAAAGAGATGCCAAGCTTGAGCAGTTTCCTCTTCCATCCTGTAGCGTGGTCAATGAGCACATAGTCGACGAAAAGGCAAGGAAGATGCAACAAATAGGGTCCTGCAGTGTGGGTCACGCGTCACGCACGATTGGCGGTGATGAGACTCGCCGGGATGCCCTGGATGGGATCAACACCCCACGAACTGGCGTGAAGAGAACCTCACCTTGTGGCTTGTCGGATGAGATGTCTTCGAGACTATCCTCCCGGCTGTGGATTCTGACTAGAGACATGTCTTGATCACCGTCGCTGTTGGGAGCTAGATCCTGCAGCTCCACTGCGTCAAAGTGCTGTAGAGGTGAGACACTGCGAGTCATATTTATATCACCCTCCGGCACTAGTGCACTCCTACAAGGACAAAACCCCTCACAGGGGGGTTACATTTCTACTTTCGTCATGTACAGAATCTATCCTCTCAAGACCGTCAGGCATGCCTCCAGCACATCAATAGCCACGTCAACCTCATCCTTGCTGACGTTCAGCGACGGAACCAGACGGACTGCATCTTTCCCTGCTGTCAAAACGAGGACACCACGCTCCCGGGCCAGCTGCACGACCTGACCAGGATGCGCCGCGTTGTTAAACCCGAGGCCACGGAGCAGCCCACGACCTCGGATCTCGTCTTGGATAAGGTCCGGGAACCACTGAACCAGGTATCCTAGTCGGCTATCTAGATAGGCGCTAATTTCCTTCACGTGGTCCACAAATGCTGGGGAGCTCAGCCGGCTCAAGACATGGTGGGCGACAGCACAGGCCAAGGGAGACCCCCCAAACGTTGTTCCATGGGTACCTATCGGATCGGAAACGTAAGCTTTGCCGAGTTATCGAATATTCTCATCTCACCTGCTGTCATCGTAGAGGCAATCGAGTCGCGCATCAAGACAGCACCAATGGGATACCCATTCGCCAAAGGCTTTGCCATTGTGACAATGTCGGGATGGCAGTCGACTGGAAGAGAAGAGTGCGCCCAGAGTGATCCAGTCCGATACAGGCCACACTGTCAAGCACATCAGTAAACATACATTGAATCTGACAATCAACCCACTTGTATCTCGTCATAGATCAACACAGCCCCAGTTTCATCGCATCGTTTTCGTAACGCTCTCAACCAAGCTTCATCTGCAGCAGTAACACCGCCCTCGCCCTGTACAGGCTCAACGATAACTACGCAAGTGTCATCACTAATCAGCCTGGAGAGGTTCTCGTGGTCGTTGAGCGTTCCAACATCGACGTCCGGTATCAACGGTCGGAACGGTGCTTGGTATTTTTCGGTCGACGTGACGCTCAGCGCGCCCATACTACGACCATGGAACGAATTTTGGAAACACACGATGCGTGTTTTCGTACAATATGGGTCATCCGCTTTGCCACCTGTAGCAGCAGCCCAACGGTCCTTGCCAACCTTGCGTGCAATCTTCAATGCACCTTCGTTGGCTTCGGTACCCGAGTTGGAAAAGAAGACTTTGGCACCCATGTTTGAGGGGGGTAAACCTGTCGCGAACCCGAGGCCACCTTGTTCTTGAGTGCGGCTCACGATGAGTTCTGCAAGCTTTGGTGCCCGTTGATTGTGATATACGTTTGAAGTGTGAAGCAACGTCGACGCTTGCTGTTGCAAAATCTGATCCCGAGTAATTTAGAAAAAAAAGAATAGCTGGACGTCATTGTACGCTTGCTCACCTCTGCAACGCCGGGATCAGCATGTCCCAACGAGTTCACCGCGATCCCTGCGCTAAAGTCGAGGAACTTTCGGTCCTCGGTATCCCACACCCAACTTCCACGACCGTGTGAAAGCACGAACGGTGGTCGCGCATAGACGCCAAGGATGTATTGCTCTCCAAGAGCGAGGGTACTAGAGGTAACGGATGATTTTGGGGCCGTGGACAGGTCATGAGTAGCCTTGAGGTATCGAGTGCTCGGCGCAGAACGAGGCTAAACGGCGAGACTAAACAAGAGATCGCAAACTGATCGTTATTTGTGGATCGTACCTCGGATGCAGCGGTCGAAGCAAATCCTGCTCGCACCATAGCCCTTCTGGCCAACACCCTCGAACTCATACTAGCCACGACAGGACTTTGAAGACGGCGAAGGCTCATAGCAGCAGTCAACGACGGAAATATGTTGAGCGGAGATGGGTACCAGGACGGGAGGTTTTTATATGTCACAAGAACCCACAGGACCGCCAGTGTACCTGCGAGCCAGCAACAGCAAATTTACAGCAACGTTAGACAGCAGGGACATGCCAACCGGAGCACTGGCAGATTTTGCTCACAATCCAACTCCGCCTGTATGTAAAGAAACCCTCATTCAATTCGGCGGGAGCAAGTCGGAACAGAGATCGATGCATCAAGGTATTGAATCATAACAGGAGACAGGCTGTATGGAATACACCCAGTTCACAGCATGGCTCATTTCTTCCGCAATAACCGCAATGCCAGCTCTTCTTCGTCTTCGATGTCGCGAGGCTGCACGGCACGTCCCACTCTCGATATGGAAGACGACTTGGTTCGCTTGGGCGGAGGGAGTTCAACCTCAACCTCATGTTCGTCCTCCGAAGGCAGGTCAAACTCGGGGGTGACACAGCCGTCATCTCGATCATCCAGTGACCCAACGGTGACGCGGACTTCATCCCTCTCTTGCGTCTTCATGCGAAGAAAAGAGTTTAAGGATGTGACATATTGAACAAGGGCACTTTCACTTACCCCACGCGAGTCCTTGCGTTTCCGCTTCTTCTCCTTCCTCTTCTCCTTTACTTCTTGCTTGTCGATGACGTCTGCACTCTTCAGCTTCCCTTTCTCTCCTTCAGCAAAGGTTCGACCGGCTTCCTTGACAGTCTCTGTCCCATCCTTGTAAAATTCATCCGGGTCGACCATCTCGTACACCTCGTGTGGGTTCCCTTCATCATCAAAGATGAGCTTGTGCCCCATCTGGCTGTATTTGGCGACCATCCTTTTCGTTCGCGACAGCTTGAGCTTTCGTTTCGATAGGTTTTCAACATCAGTCGAAGTGGGGAGATCGAGATCGTGGTCAGCGCGTTTGAGTGTGATAAAGTCTTCCTCCTCTTCCCCTGCATCTCCGTGGTCGATAAGTTTGGAGTAATGCTCGGATAAGATATTTTGGTTCTTGCGCTCGAACATTCGATCGTACTTTGTTCGCACCGAGTTCTACAATAGACTTTTGGTCGAGCAAATGAAAATGAAACGAAAGAGACAACAAACTTTGGTGACCTTGGAACTTTCTGCCAAGCTCATTGGATGGATGGAATGAGATGACTCTTGGATATCGTCCTCTGACTCTTCACCGCTTTCTGAACTCGACGAGCCCTCTACGCCTTCATCTCCAGATGATGAGACACCGGTCTTTTCGGACTCCATTTGCGCCTGAAGTGCAGCCATGATCCGAGACGCATTCTTCTGCTTCTTCGCATGTTCCCTACTCAAAAGCTTGATCTTTGGTGTACCAGGTAATCCAAGTGATTCCGCAAACTTGTCGACGGGAAGCTCGTCAAACTTGAATATTGACTTGTCTTTGTGAAGATATACAGAGCGGACGTAGGACACGAATGCCTGGACAAAGTCAGTCCGAACAAAACTATGTGACGCAAGAAGACCAGACTCACGCGTTGCCCCAGGTATTTGATCTCAGGGTCCTGGAAAGCCAGGCTTTGCAGTTGATTCTGGATGCTCCGAGTCTTACTCGCACGTATCTTGACGTTTTCGATCTTCACTCCTTTCTTTTCGAGTGCAGTGAGCATCCCTTCCTCTTCGCTAGGAAGGAGTAATAAGAGTCCCTTCCCGGAACTATCGTATCGCGCTGTCCGGCCCACACGATGAATATACGTCTCAGCATCCTCCGGTGCATCTGCCTGAACAACCCAGTCCACCGATGGAAAGTCCAATCCACGTGCCGCTATGTCAGTTGCAAACAGTACTGCATGTTGCGAAGATGTGAAGCGACTGTACATCGTCAACCTCGTAGCCTGCTTCTGTTTTCCGTGTAGATGAAGTAACGGAATCCCGGGCTGCATCTTGCAGAACGCCTCGAACACGAAACGGACTTGTTTCCCGCTCGAGAGGAAAACAAGGGTTTTGGAGTGAAGGTGGGTCTTGATGAACGACCAGAGTATGTCAAGCTTTCGGTCGAGCATGCATACACTATAGTGTTGTGAGAGGCTCGCAGGTGTTGCGGTCGAGCTTCCAGCTTCTTGTAAACCGATGTGGACTGGGTCCTTGAGACTAAGGCGGGCCAGCTGCGCTACGGATTGCGTTTGGGTGGCTGAGAAGAGCAATGTTTGACGAGATTTAGGGAGGTGCGAAAGAAGTGCAGAGAGCGTTTTGGCGAAGCCCATATCGAGGATACGATCCGCCTCGTCCAGGACTAATGCAAAGTAAGTTCTTGCATCATACACGATTTCAGATCGCTTACCAAGAATCTGTAAGTTATCGGACTCAAAACCGAAGGTCTGATCCATGTGTTGCAAAAGTCGACCAGGTGTCGCGACGAGAATATTCATTCGAGACAGACGCTCGCGTTCATCTTTGAGATTCTTCCCACCAATCACGAGCCCCGCAGAGAAGCTATGATAACAGCCAACGGAACGCAACACATCGAATATTTGGACAGCCTTGCTCTTCGTCACAACCTCCATTCAGCTTCAGTTTCAGAGACGCACCAATTCTCGCGTCGGTGATATGATTAAGGACCCAAGACCATCTTGAGGTCCCCATTTTCGGCGATAGAGTATCTCAAGTGTAGGGATCAGGAATGCGAGGGTCTTTCCGCTTCCTGTCCGTGCGGCGCCTAGGACATCCTTTCCCTTCAACGACACTGGTATGCTTGATGCCTGAATGTCGGTCATTTCGACAAAAAAGCATTTTTTGAGACCTGAAGTTGGCTCAGGCGCAGTCTGCATAGTGGAAGAGATTGACATACCGCGCTTGGTGAGATCGGATATTGGAAGATCGGCAAAGGCTTTTATGTCTTCCGAAGGTTCCTAAAAGAATATTATCTCCGTGTCCATCTACGAGCCGAGTCCAACTCACGAATCCCATGGCACGTTTATCCAATTCATCTAGCTGATTTCTGTCACTGATTCTCTTGACCCGGGTTGTGTGCAGGGGCTTTGCCAGTTTCTTAGGCCTGCGCCTGCTCAACGCAGCTTTGGATGGTCCTGCCTGTGGACCCATATTGCAGCAGAAGCCTTAAGAAATGAAAAGTGCTACAAGAGAATGTGTTTGTACTTGTTTGCTACAGTAGCTTGATTTGGAAAACCCCTAACTGTACTGAGCACCAGGATGGAGACATTGGGAATAATATTTCTGAGGCACCGCTCACAAATCATGTCTACCTTGGACGAAACGTCACCACGACGGCTGAATTGACCGCACCTTCCCCCTTGACAGTCAACCACCTCCCCAAACGATGCTCCTGACCCAATCCAGCAACCAACAGTAGGGTCTCGATGCCTGTCATCTTGACTGTCGACGACTTTCCACTAGGCCCGCGCTTAGCGTTCCCTGATTTGGCGGCGGGATCGGGATCGGGCGTGCTAGCCCAGGAGGCACCGTCCAAGAAACCCTTGGGAGCAGGTAGGAGTTGCAGAGAGTTGATGACCCCCGGTGCTGGTACTGTCCCTACAAGGGAGAAGGATCTGAGATTCGAGTCGATTTTCCATATTCGCATAGTGCCATCCCATGACCCTGGTGACATGCATTGTCAGATACGACCTTGGCGGGGCGACAGATTGAAAGCCTCACCAGACGCAAATATGTCGGAATACCGCAGACATGCCACTGACGTTATCCATCGAGGGGTCGCGACAACGCCTTCGGTGGACGATTCGACTTCGTGAAGACCATGACATAGTGCCTGTGTGAATATTGGCTTCTTTTTTTGAGTGTTCCATAGACATATTGAGCTATCATGAAGATTTCAGCTGTTTGGCTTCTTGTCGATACATCAAAGGAAAGGAACATACCCCGTATCGCCCCCGCTAATAAAATTTGTTTCGTCGACCATAGCAACGCACTCAATCCTACCCTCCACGAATTTTTTCTGCTTCTCTGTACTCTTCCCGCTCGTCCGACCCCCTTCTTCGTCACTGTCATGTCCCTCGAAAGCGCCACCTTCCAATAGTTCGCGAAGCGCACTCTTCCCACCACCACGGAATACAAGCTGGCTCTCCTCTGGAATTTTCCAGTACCGTAGTGTTCTATCTCGCGCGCCGGCTGTGACGGCTGTTTCACCACGGAGAGCATCTATTGAGACGATCGTATCTTGGTGGCCAAATAGCGTTTCGACATATCCCATAACGGAGAGGTCAAATAGTTTGACCGTGCGATCAAAGGATCCGGAATAAAGCTGCAGGGTGCCTTTACGGAAGGCAAGGCTCTAGCACAAAGGACATTAGTGACGACACCAAAAGAAAGTTAAAGGTCTCCACACAGAAATGAGGTCTTTGTGTCCCCCGAAACCTTTCACCCATTGAGTTGTCTCAATGTCCCAAACAACGACTTTTTTATCCTTCCCGGCGCTCGCGAGATATTGTCCATTGCTGCTGACGGCCAACGCCAACACTTGGTCCGTGTGACCCTCTACGTCGAATGGATTCGCCTTTTCCTTTCCTTTTCCTTTTGGATCCAAACGTTTCTTGTGAAACGTGGCTATTTTTTGACCAGTCCGGAGGTTCCATTTGATTATGGTACCATCTTTTGAAGCGGTGAAAAGGTATTTGGCGTCCTCAGTAGCCACAGCTGACGTCACGGACAGTCGGTGTCCGCGGCAGCGAAGCCGCGAGGTAGGGGTGAAGTTGTACTAGATACGCGGTAGGCACCTAGAGAGACGGGGTGTGCATGCGACTCACAGTGTCTGCGATGAATAGATGAAGTTTTCCGGAGTGCTCTAAGACGTCTTGGCGAAGGCGTGCTGATACGAGCTCCTTGTCAACCTCGGCGGCATCGAACTCCCCATCGGCTGTGCGGGTGGTATGAATGACAGCGACGACACGGACACCAGTAGACTCACCGAGACCCTCTGTTACGCTCTGCAAGTAGAGCTTCGCTAACCTAAGACGCTTCTCTGCGGGTGTCTCGTCGATGTCCTCGTCCCCGCTGGACTCGGGCTCGTTGTCTACATGGAGATCGAGGTCGTCGATGGCAACGTCATCCTGGTCCGTTCGGTCCAAGTCTAGTTCCTCATCCGTTTGGCGTTTCTTTGGCTTGGACTTGGATTGCACGCCATTAGATTTGGCTGGTTTCTTTGTGGTCGTGGAACGCTTTCGTTTCTTGGTCGCAAAGAACGCGTCTGGCATATTCAGTGTGACCAAAAGTCGATCCAAAAAAATCAAAGGTATGTGCACCGGATTTGCCGATGTCATGTGACTTGTATAGATGTCACGTGATATGAACCCTTATATGGCAGATGTCTCTTGTTCAGTGACTCGCTTTTAAGAAACTCCGATGGCAATTAGACTCGTGACTGCCCGATTTCTTCCACTCTCGTGCTCGTCCCGACAACTCACTGCCGCCCATAAGAGATCTTTGGCATCGCTCCCCACGATGAGCAAGCTTTCCGTAGACGACCTCAACCCTGCCATCCGCAACGTCCAGTATGCTGTACGTGGCGAGCTCGCCATCAAGGCAGAGCAGTACCGCGTCAAGCTTCAGCAGAGCCCGACCTCCCATGGACTTCCTTTCAACCATGTCATTTCATCTAATATCGGGAATCCCCAACAAAAAGGCCTCGATCAACCCCCGCTCACCTTTGTCAGGCAGGTGAGTCTGTCTTTACCTCCTGTGTTTGCTGTATTGCGTTACGCGATTGCGCCTCTGCTCACACCCCGCCTCACAGGTTGCTGCATTGATGGATTACAGGGAACTTAAAAATATTGCTCCAAATGCTTTCCCAAAGGACGTCATCGCACGTGCGGATGAACTTTGGGAAGAAATCGGTTCCATCGGCGCATATTCTCATTCTCAGGGTGTCCCACTCATTCGCAAGCACGTCGCAGAATTTATTCAAGGTATTTCTTCTTGTTTCGCCCGTTCGCCGCAGTGTATTGACTTGCTATGCTCTCTCAACGTGTCTTGTGGCGTGTAGCCCGGGACGGACATCCGGCATACCCTGAACACATCTTCCTTACAGGCGGGGCTTCTGCGGGTGTATCACTCCTCATCTCCATGCTCATATCCGATCCCGGCAAGTCCGGCATCTTTATCCCTATCCCACAATACCCATTGTACACTGCCACTCTTGCCCAATTTTCCGGAGTGCCGATTCCCTATTACCTCGACGAGACTAACGGGTGGAGTACCTCCGTCAACGAAATCAGATCCGTTCTTGAGAAGACGCGTCAGGAGGGCAAGGTCCAGCCCAAGGCTCTCGTGATCATCAATCCCGGTAACCCCACCGGTGCTCTCCTTGACAGGAACACCCAAGACGAGATCGTCCATCTTTGCGACCAATACAACCTTGTCCTCCTTGCTGACGAAGTATACCAAACGAATCTCCATCGCCCAAAGACGCACTCGTTTACCTCATTCAAAAAGGTCGTTGTCGAATCTGGCAAAGACGTCGCCCTCGTGTCCTTCCACTCCATCTCCAAGGGTGTCTTTGGTGAATGCGGTAGACGTGGTGGTTATTTCGAATGCACCAATATAAGTGATGATATCATCGCCATGATTTACAAGATGGTTAGCGTTACCCTCTGTCCCCCTCTCCAAGGACAGATTGGCGTCGACTGTATGGTCCGCCCTCCAAAGAAGGGGGACGAAAGTTATGCGCTATGGGAGAAAGAGACCAATGCGATCCACAAGGCTCTCGCCGAACGCACGCGTCACATGGTAGCGGCTCTCAATGCAGTGGAAGGAGTTAGCTGCGTCGACTCACCCGGTGCATTGTACCTATATCCTCGGATCCAACTGTCAGACAAGGCGATCGAGGCTGCAAAATCAGCAGGTAAAGCGCCAGACGTTTTTTATGCTCTTGCGCTACTCGACGCCACCGGCATCTGTGTCGTCCCTGGGTCTGGCTTTGGACAGAAGGAGGGAGAACACCACTACAGGCTGACATGCCTGTGTCCTGGCGTGGAAGAGTATGTTGGCAAGCTCGTCGAGTTCCATGAGGATTTTACGAAAAAGTACCCCCACGTTTGATACCCCTGTCATCATGCTTTAGGTTGTATATGTCTACACTGTTGCCCTGTACATTGTCGTATCATCGCATCTACAACGTTGTAATCTAGTATTGGGGGCTGTTGATTTATCGCGCCCTAAGTCATTTCAGTAAACTTGTCCCACCGCTAGTCCATCATCCGGCTCTTCAGAACTCCACGTGATGAGATGTAACAGCTACCCTTGATGCGATTCGAGACCCGTAACTGATGTTGCTGGTTCTTCAAATGAACTTCGTAATTCGACAGCGAATCGCCCGGTCCGGGGTTGTATAGCTAAGTTCTTTGGTCAGAAATCCGTTCTCATTCCCTTCACGGTCACGCACCTTGCCAGGACAGTCTAGACACTTTATCCGCCATTCTGGTGTTGCTTTGGGCGACGACTTGCGCAAAATCGCCTCAAATCTGTCATCCGAATACTTGGCCTGTAATGACACGATCGCAGCGGATAACCATGGGGGTATAGACTGTTCACTTGGTCACCCCTTTGAGAACCGCTGCATACATGAGAACACGCACAAACTGAAAAGAGGACACAACGTAAGGAGAATCAGCCCTTGCGGAATTGCTGCATACACGAGAACACGCACACCCTAGAAAGAGGACACAGTACGGAGAGGGTCAGTCGTTGGTCCATACTTGAGTGCATATACACGTACAAGCGGAAGCTGCGCTAGAAAATTACGAATGAGGTATTTTGCCTCTGTTGTCGGGGTAGTAATTGCTTGCTGGTTATTGGTGTCGTCCGGCGCCACCTTTCGCTGTGTGGGCGTGCGTGTGACCTGGAATCGTCTCTCACAGTGTCGACTTCCAGTTCGTTGTAGCCCTTGTCAGTACATAGAAAACGAAAACGAACCATGTGATGGTACAACCACGCTCCAACGCAGCCGAAAGATTTTCGACGCTGACATTGATGGTATTGGGTGTTCCGCATCGACACGTGTATGTCGTCGTCATACCCCAACTGGCTTCTTCAATAACTCTCGTCACGATCTTCGTCCCAGGTTCCATCTTCGACCAAATATCACTTTCTCTTGTCAGTTGCATCACATCCGAGTCAGTATTGCCATATATCACGAAATCGTATTGTTTCCTTTCAACATACCACCTTTGGATTTCGGCTTCGTCTGGCCTGCACTGATAAAGACTGGCAAGAAGCATGAGTTCCAGTTGCTAAAATTCATGTTAAAATCAATCGACGTATACGTCTGCATCATGGGAACGTACGTCCAGGTATCGGCACTGATCAAGGAGCATCGGATGCTCTCTTCCTGTTGCATCGACCAGTATTGCATAGCCGCGTGACACGGACGCCGGTAACTGTCCCGTACCTGCTATCGCCATGGACTTCTCGATAAATTGTGTCTGTCTGACACTAAATTGCAGGATCTTGTCTGTGTTCGCTTTGATTTCATGCATCTCGTTTTGGCTGAACATTTGCATAAAGACCTGACAAGACCACAGAACGGGTCAGGAATGTTGTCAAATATGCATCGGGGAGAGGTTTCCGTCACCGTGTAATCCAACAGATGATTGTTGATGCGAGTGATACATCCGGCGATATCTTGCGTGACAGAGGTAGATGCATGAATACGCTTTCTCATCTGTTCCAGTTTGGAATGTTCCATTTGCAGTGTGCTGATAACGAGATATCGGAATTGCTTTCTTCAACCTGGTACACTTTTCATGAGTCACACACCGAAGCAACCGCCATCTTGTGTTTTCCTCCTCTGTTGTCCGAGCGATCGGTGCGTTCTCGATGAGGCGGAGAAGGAGGTGTAATCGGGTTGTGAGTTGCTCCATGTCACCCTTGTTTTGGATGTATCTCTATTAAATAACGATGGCGGTAGTCAGCATCAGGAATAAGGATTCTAGAGGACGAAGCCGAATCACATCTACGACTTGAAGGGTGCTCAACATCCCGCCGATGACACCCTTGATGACGCCGCCAACGCCGGGGATGATATCTGCGACTGCCTGTACGGGAGGTAAAAAAGTCTGGGCAGCATCGGAGGTGTTGCGATAAATGGTGGAAATCATGGTAGTCGGCTCCTGAGCTCGAGGGCCAAGCGGGACGGGTAAGCATTGCGATGAACCGAAAGCAAGTATGGGCTTGGACACAACTAGCACGCCAACCCCGGTAGAGCCATGATCTGGATGACGCAGAACGTGACTTGAGGCGTATTCCTTTTGGAACCGGCCTCGAAGAGCATTGAGAGCGTCGATGAGGCTGGAAAAGGACATGGTAGGTAGGAGGGAAGCAAGGCGGGCCTCGTTGTAGGACTACGATGGACACCATCATAATATGATGAGGCACACAGCACAGCGCTGACCGTGCTGTTCTCATACACAGCTGTACGTGACTTTTAGTGCGGCTACCACCGAGTATCACCTGGCTCTCTGTCAACATCCGCGTCAGCCCCACCGCGGTCACTTTCCGATTCTTTTGCGGCATCTTGGGTACCTGTGGTATCACGAACCCCATCAAAATTTGGGACCACAACCTAGCGATTCCATGAGTTCCTCAGATTCACGACGAAATCAGAGTACCCACTGGGTTTGGATCCCTCCACCGTCGCAATCACATACATAATCGGGGCCCATCTTCGCCACGTTGATTGCCATTGTCAGAGAGAGGAAATACGTGGAATGATCATATTTATCCATCTTGCTTCTCTGCATTCGCGTCAGCAGCGTCATCACGAGCCACTGCTGTACGATCGCCAACACCCGCTCCAATTGGCCTTCACCATTTCTTGTGCGTCCAGCGCCAAAAACGCGTACAATAGACCTGGAATGCTCCCCTTTTGTTGCCAGTACGCGGGTGTGAGCAAAAAGGGTAATGGTGAATGGTATTGAGGACGCCGGTGGTGTGCAATGAGAAATATATACGGAATGTATTCTGTGCCAGTCATTCATGGGTCAGGATAGGATGGAAGTAAGAGTGTATACGTACGATGGAGAGATTCTCTCTTTTTATGATTCCACCAGGTTTCTGCCGAGGTAGAGGACTAGTGCGCCATAACAGCTGAGGCACGTCCTACAAGGCATGTTGCTTCCCAACTTGAGTGGTACAGTTATCCCGATACTTGGAAAGACGCTGCCTGTAGTGGTGTACTGTAGACACTGAGTGCGACTAATACCGAGTCTGAGATGGTGACGGGTGACGGCCATGGAGTCAGTACCATCACCGTCACCATCGTCGGTTGCCCACCGCGACTCTATCAGCCGTCTTCTCACACCTCTACGCCGTATTCGCCCTACTGTTGCATACTACAAACTTGCTGCCCATCGTATACCAACTCTATGGACGCTGTACCGCGGTCTTCAGAGGCATGCCGAGCGCGAGAACGTGGGTTGCACCATTTGTTTTCTGGTCGTAGGTTCACGCAGAATCTCAGGTAAAATGGCGAATACGCACACTCTTCGAAGCAAAGAAACACACGGTTCAAGCACATGTTGCAAAGGCACAGCTCGAGCGTGCATACCAGGTGAGACTCGTCATTGCGTCCACGACGACACGGCCGTCATACTCTGCTCTCGCGCAGTGGCTCGATAAGTTCGTGCGTGCAAAACAGGGCGATGTGTATCTCCAGGCGGTACTCGACAGATATGACCGCATGATTGCCAGCAAGCGCGAAAGGAGAGTGTTTGGTCGCCTTGTCAGGGAAGCCTTGGTGTGTTTGATTAAAGAAACCGTTCGTCGCATCAACGCTGACTGACGCTACGCTACGAACAGGAAGACCAAGCCCGCCTGCGCACCCGCACCATTTTCAAGGGCTCCTTCATGCGCCCCACTCTGTACAACAGGCTCCTCCCGCGATTGGTTCCCCAACCAGTCAGCATCTCGTGTATGATCAACAAGCGGCGTCTCCGGAGGGAACGACGCTACGGGCAATCCTCAGAGCTGATGGAATGGATCAAGGACCTCCAGATGGAGAGCGCGTTCGAGAAACAGTTATGTCGTTCAGGAGGGCGGATCGATCGTGTGTTCAGCGACGACCTTGGTGCATGGCGTACGTATTTCATTACATGCGTTTCTGGTTTTTGGATGCTAAAGTGCAACGAATGCAGTGCAACCGTTGCGAGACAAACTGCGAATTATACAAAAGGCGAACGCAAAGGACTATGAGCGTTTGCATTCGGATTATTCCCCGGAGCTCCTGCTTTCTGGCATTCGCGCGCGCCGCCAGAAAATCCAGTACAGGACACGTCGGCATGTGCGTGAGCGGGCTGGGGAAGTGTTTCCGTCCACGCTTGCGCGCATACGTCAGGGCCCACCCGCACATGTACTCGCCAAGATGACACCCGAGGAGCGGAGGTCAGACAAGATCGTGAGGAGTCCAAGTGAGGCGGGATACACCGCTTCGGTGAAGATGAAGATGCGAAGGAAACTGAAGGATGGTGAGACATGGAGGATGGAAGATGGGATGGAGGAAGAGTGGGAGAAATTTGAGGAGTTGGAGGAGGAGGTGAGGGAGGAGAATATGCGACGATGGTCTGGGAGTATGAATGGGACAGTGTGAGTCAGTTTTGATGGGCTTAGGAGGTGCGTGCTGTGTATATGTTGTCAATGTATGCCGGGAGTTTATCTTCCCTAATTGCAGGATTCCGTCGCATGTTTGGTGACTTTCTAAGCTACCTTTGCTATGACAAGCCGTGATCACGGATGAAAGGATGTGTGCAAGACTGAGCTAATGGTTCCGTCTGTACGTGCCAGTTAAGCTTGCCATCTGCTCGTCAAGCAGTACGGCGCAAGACGTTTGAGCTACTTGGTATCAACACATGTACACATTGCTCTTGTGCTTTGGCCGATCAAGACACTTCCAGATCGCAACGACTAGCCTTTGGCATTGATGTTAAGTTCGAGGGCATCTGAAGCTTCTCAGGACCAACGATGGAAGGTACCTTGGTCTTGGGCGCCTGTTGAAGTAATGCTAAGGTTCGTTCACCAAACGTAGGTGTCCCAGTTTCAGAGAGGCTTCTTTTCTTTGTAACAGAACACAATAGATAATCGTCCTATCGGTTTTTCTGAAAAGTGATGTTATCCAATCCACTGGACCCTCTCTGGCTCCTTGTGCTTTGACCAAGCGCCTTGTCGCTTTGGACGGGCCCCCGGAATATATCAGTCTTATCTGCTTGACATCTATGAGCACCGGCTCCCATGGCCACCCTAACCCATTCACGACACGCAGCAATCCATCAGATATTTTCACCGTACAAACCTTGAGGTTTGACGCGGAAATCTATTGCGTGCTAGGCTGTGGTATTGGTGCCGCAGTGCGTCACTGAAGCAAAGTCCTTTAGCATGAAAGGTTCCCTCACAACATGGAACTGATCAACGAACGAACGAAGGAGGCGACTTATGCCCCCTCATGGCACACCTTGAGTTGGATAGCCGTTCGTCGACCCAGGCGTGATGGCATGGAACCCATCATATGGTGGCGCTCCAGCTGGCCACGCTGGCCGAAGAGTGAATTGTCATTATCTTTCTATCTACGTAGTACCTGCCTGCACGGTTGTCTTTCGCAATCGTCTTGGAGACTAGCCTGGCAATCAGAACATATCGTAGATATCCAGTCAGCATTTTCGGATTGTGTAAACCAAAATACACGATAAGGAGCGCTGACAGTTATTCGTCCCAGTCTTCACTGCCAATATAAGAAGTTGGTGTGTTTCTTCCACTACCATTATCATGTGGGACCAATTCTGGAAATTCGGGTACAGTAGGTGGGGGGTAGGCCGACGCGAGCTTGTCGAGATTTTCCTTCGTAAATGCGTGGCTGCTGCTGCACACATCACGTTTTACTTCGTCCATCTGAAGATTGGCGTTTTTCAAGAGCACTTCTGCCTCTTCAACTTCAGCCTGAGCGATTTCACGCATCGCATCGATTTCACAGACGCGCAAGCGGCGATAATTTGCTTGCGCAGCAAAGGTATCACGGGTTGTACGAGCAAGTTGATATATGCGAAGAGAACGGAGATCGTTGGACTCGGTTCCTTCCATAACGGATACCTAATTGACTGGACGTGAGTTTTCTGGCTCGATGCTTGACCGTCTACAACGCAGTTGCCTACCGTAGTCAACACAGTTTTTGTCCTTTTATATGGACGATGGGTGTCGTCAGAAGGTAAGGAGAACTCTAGCGGTGTTCGCGCATGAATGTGATGATCCTCTGCAGTGTTACTCGGCATTATATTGCATGTTGCTCCTTGGGTAGCGACTGCTGCTTCGTCGAGTCTACGAGAGGGAGGTGGGACGAAAACGGGTGGTATAGTTTTGGGATTGGGGAACATAGAAACAGCAGAACTCAGGGTACGAGTTAGTAAGAAAAGTTCGAGGGACTACGAGTGAAAATTACAGCTAACACGCGGGCGAAGCTGAGCAGACCAACGAGGTGTACATAAACACTGCCAAATTAAAACAGATGTAAAGTCTGAACTTGAACCTCCTTATGACATGGAAATTGCGTCGGTCTTACAACGAATTGTCGCCACACTCATTGGGTACGCTGGTCGCAAAGCTGTCGAAAGCTTATGGTTGGACAAACTCATCGGTACTGGTGCTGTCTTGGAAACCCTTAATAAGACGTTGCTACTCGAAGACTGGTTGAATGGCGAGGAACCGCGTGCATGTGCATGCAACCGAGCCAAATGGAGGGAATACTCAACGGTTGGTTTGAGTACGGTATGATGAAAAGGCATCGCACCCTTCAAACGCCAGAGACAGGACCAACGAGGCAACTAGCCTCTTCCGAACGCATCAAGGATACTTCCATATGGTGAGGATTTTGACAGTGCGATGGACCCGGCCCTACCGTTGCCTTAGGAATCGGGAGAACGATCCTCATACCACAAACATCAGGCCACTACAACTCCTCGCTGCTTCAACGGGATACTCCGGTGGTAAGAGGGTGCCAACATCTCCGTTACCAAACTAGACGGAGCTACACCGCTGCATCTGCTCCTTACTACCCCCGGTCACGAATACGATCGTTTAGAGAGCGCCAGGTCGATGCTGGATGTGATCCTCAATCTAAAAATCTACTTATGGGAGGAGAGATCGGTGTATCTTGCGGCGAGGCATGAGTACATTTCTGTTCTCGAGTACCTCCTTTCACATGGCGTACCACTTCCCCAAATCCCCATGACATATTGGTCGCCTCGACCACAAAGGTTATTCATTTCTTTGGCAACAGTGGCGTCGATGCGCAGAGTGCTATAACCTTTGGCCATCGACCACCCCCTTCGAAGAATTTCTTTGGAGAAACTGCGATACGCATTACAGCAAGGCTCTGTCAAAAAATGCGACACTCCCCAATGATATCCTCCTTGCTACGGTATCAACGGACTCGTACTCACTCAGAGAAGAAAGACGTCGCCTGCTACACTTTTTGATCAACGAGGGAGCCGACACAAATGCTACCACATCTGACGGAGATACCCCCTTCATCTCGCCATACGGTGACACCGTTCCTACCTGGAAGGACTACGTTACTCAAAGGATATTGTGCCAGCTCCTAGAGGTTTTGCTTGACCCTACGCACGAAATGCGGAGGGCAAGACCGCGTTTGACCTTGCAGATGATTTTTTTACGCTTGGCTGAAAGCCCTGGTGTATACCGTACCTAGTTGAATAGCACCAGCTGAAATCTGTAGCTTCTATTGGGTCAGCGATCTTTTCCACGTTGTTCCTGGGCCCGAGAGGCCCAGGTTTGTCGGAAATAAGTGTGACAGATACCCGGGTACCAGCTCGCGACATATCCAAGAAAGGAAACCGACACCTTGAGCGTTGACTCTGACATCGACGCGGTATACATGGCATCACTCATCACTATCCTCGACCTCAAAGGAAAGCCACTCATACAACGCTCTTACAAGGACGATGTCTCACCGTCGTGCATCGAACGCTTCCTCCCTCTCGTCCTCGAAATCGAAGAAGAAGGCCAACAGGTAACGCCTTGTTTCTCGAGCCAGGGCATCAACTACATGCACATTCGACATTCGAACTTATATCGTGAGCGGTCGTGATCGTTGCTGGTATCTTCGCTGATGTATTCGTGTTTCTCCGTTCACAAGTCCTCGCACTCTCAAAACGAAACTCTAACGCGGCCGAGATCATCATATTCTTGCATAGATTAACACAGGTCCTGGTGGAATACTTCAAGGAACTCGAAGAGGAGTCGATACGGGATAATTTTGTGATTATCTACGAGCTCATGGACGAGATGATGGATTTCGGTTACCCACAGACGACGGAGAGCAAGATCCTGCAAGAGTGCGTGTACACTCTATTCAACCTTGACGCATATCCCTATCGTCTATGACAGATATATCACGCAAGAATCTCACAAACTTGAGATTCAGGTTCGACCACCAATGGCAGTGACTAACGCCGTCTCTTGGCGGACTGAGGGCATCCGATACCGCAAGAACGAGGTATTCCTCGATGTTATCGAGAGCGTGAACCTTCTCGTATGTTTTCTTTTCGTGGCACGTCTCCTGACGTAGTTGCTTGCTCATTATACTGTGCCGACCTGTCCTGGTCGTTCTAAACACAGGTAAACTCGAACGGAAATGTCGTCCGATCCGAAATCTTGGGCGCAGTAAAAATGAAATGTTACCTATCCGGCATGCCGGAACTAAGGCTGGGGCTCAACGATAAAGTCATGTTTGAGAACACGGGTCGTAGTACGTCGTCCGACTATGCCTCCCCTACCTCCGTCTCACCCTCTGTCACCTACTTGATCTCAGCATCTCGGGGTAAAGCCATTGAAATGGAAGACGTCAAGTTTCACCAATGTGTCCGTCTTTCTCGGTTTGAGAACGACCGCACCATTTCGTTCATACCGCCGGACGGAGAGTTTGAGCTGATGTCCTACCGCCTCTCTACACCTGTGAAGCCGCTCATCTGGGTCGAAGCCGCCGTAGAAAGTCACAAGGGGTCGAGAGTGGAGTACATTGTCAAGTGCAAGGCCCAGTTCAAGAGACGGAGTACAGCGAACAACGTGGAAGTTTGGGTGCCCGTGCCCGACGACGCGGATACTCCCAAATTCAGGGTGAGTGTAGTGTTCATTTGGAACTTGGATTGTGCGAGCGAAGCATTATCCTGGGGATTGAAGGTTGACGATCCTTCTTTTGTCAGGCATCGACAGGGAGTGTACAATATGCCCCGGACAAGTCTGCGTTCGTATGGAAGATCAAGCAACTTGGCGGTGGGCGTGAGTACCTCATGAGAGCGCACTTTGGTCTTCCGAGCGTCAAGAGTGGTGAGTCATTCACCGCCATCCATCCCCATCTCGGCCTCGTATTGACTTGGTGTGTAGACAACGAGCCACCCACACGGCCGCCGCTCACGGTCAAGTTTGAGATACCATATTTCACAGTATCAGGAATCCAAGTACGTTACCTGAAGATTGTCGAAAAGAGCGGGTATCAGGCATTACCCTGGGTGAGGTATATCACGCAGAACGGCGATGACTATAGGTACATCTCTGACCTCTTTAATGTTGTAAATTTGCTTACCACGTGGTCGTACTTACCAGCCTTCGGACGGCACAAGAGAAGGGTAGTACCCCGATCGTTCAGGCCATGTAGTGTTTCTTGACGTTACGGAGCGAGGATGTAAAAAGGCAAGACGGATGTATCGTGTCACGGTGTGCTTTTCAAGTTATTGTTTGCATCAACATTGCCTGGGAGTCTGGGACTAGACTGGTGACCAGTCCGTGTAAAAGAGGTAGCGCAAGGCCGACCGACTTCATACAGTAACGAACGCCTCTCTAATCAGCATGAAAGTTTCACAGCACAAGCATTAGTAGGACGTATTGAAACCGAGAGACGGGCGCTAACGATTCGGAGCCGCGACGCAGCGCTTGAAGTGCGAACACCGTGAGCAACTCATCCGATGGACCCAGCAGGAAAAAGCCTTGTCAATATCGCGTCTGTCTCGCGACGCGTTTTGGACATACTCGTCAAGCACGCGGGTCACAAGACCGTCGAAAGCTTTCAGTTCGAAAAGATAGTCGTCGCGTCTGGGGCTATCCTGGAAACATTCAATGGAGCTTTGTTCCTAGGAAGAGGTACTGTCGACGATCGGCTCTTGGACTGGTTGTCTGGCCAAGAACCTGAACGATGCCTGGAGATCTTGAATCGGATGGAGGTGTTGCTCGGTCCGAAACTCGAGCGCAATCAAGGTTTCAAGAGCTTTTTTCAATCATCGCGCTCCGTGTCCACCAAAGACAGGAGCAACGAAGCAATCAAGCACTTTTTGAAACATGAGGGTTACTTTCATTTCTTGCTCTCGGCAGAGATATGGTGAGTGTTCCGTTAGATTACGAATGATCGTACGCTTGATTACCCTACTAGGAATCACGAAAGTGGTATGCAGCGACAGCTACTAGCAGCCCCTCCCTACAATGCGCGGTGCACGTATGAGGTATCTACCCCAAATCCAGCCCACGCCGACCAATGTAAGGCAGGGGATCCAGCCAGCAAGGGGCAAGAGAGAAAGACTAGGAAACAGGGAGTTGATGGTGCGCCGCCACAAAATTTTCAGATTTCTCCATTTGAAAAGACCCTATACCCGCAGCAAAGAAACTGAAAGCCATATTGGAATGGCTACATACATGGAACTGCAACGAGACATATGAACGTACCCTTCTTTTGCGGCAGCCAGATACATGCGTTTGGTTGCTCAACACGAACGCGTATAAAACGTGGAGGAACACGGAAGATTCGTTTCTGTGGCTGCATGGAAAACGTACGGTGTTCCTCATCTGAATTTCCTTTAATGAAACGCTTGTTCTCAGCCGGAGCGGGAAAGTCTGTTTTGTCGTGTGTATGGGCATCCTTGCATTTTGCAGGTATTGACTTTGGTCGTAGCGCTTCCGTGATCGACGACCTCAAGGGTTCTCTACAAGATGGCGAAGTTTTGGCGTACTTTTATTGCGACTTCCGAAACGAGCGGTCGACGAACGCCGCAGAAGTGATGCGTTCCTTGCTCTCCCAGCTACTACAGCAATTCCATCACCACGCCCTCGATCCCGGAGACCTGATTGACGAAATCATTGAGAAGAAAGATGGAGGCGCTTCGACGATCAGTAATGTTATACTTCTTGCTCGCTACATTTCTCGCGCAGCGAAGCAGTTTGATCGTCAACCTTTCCTTGTAGTCGACGCATTAGATGAATGCACGGACATCGAAGGTCTTCTCAATGCCCTTGCTGAATTGCGGAAGGGTGGTAGTCGATTGTTCGTGACCAGCCGGCCACTCCAAGTCATCAAAGACGGTTTGTCAGGCTCGATGTCGATCGATATAGATATGATGAAGTACGAGGTGTCGGCGGATATCAGCTTGCATGTCCGAAGAGTTCTGGATTCTCACCGTCGACTCAGAATCATGCATACTGGCCTGAAGAACGAGATGTATTCTGTTTTATGTGAGAAAGCCGATGCGATGTGAGTGCCATCACGTGTGCCCTTTCATGTATTCACAAGTGCCGTTTTCTAGGTTTCGATGGGTTCAATGTCAACTCAGCAGCCTCGAGCGATGCATGACCGCGATACAGGTCCGAGAAGTGTTGAACAACCTTCCAAGCAGTCTCCACGAGACTTATGAGAGAATCCTTCTCAAAATGAGCGAAGATGAACGCGAAGGCAAGGTTGTTCGGCGCGCTTTGGATTGGCTCGTAGTTGCCTTGTCCCCCCTGCGGTTGTCTCAAGTCATCGAAGGCCTTTCCATTGACCTCGATCGACGCGTTCTTGATCGTGCCTGTGGGCCAGTTCATGGCCCCGCACTGCTGGATGTACTAGGGAGTTTGGTTACATATGACGAAGTGACAGACATTGTCATTCTATCCCACTTCAGCGTCAAGGTACCCGGACGTTTTAATTGCTTTTAGTTCCATGTGACTGATCGTTTCAATTTGTAGGAGTACTTGACATCACACTCCACTCGCAGCTGTCATCCAGCACATTATGTTGACGAACGAGCGACTCACAAGCAGCTGGCTCTACTGTGTATGTGTTACATCACCATCTACCTTAAGCAGGGCGGATTGTCTGGCGATTATGAGGCGCCTCTTCAAAATACTTGTGAAACCGGTATACGGGTTGACGCCTCGGCTATGGCGGTCGGTTCTATAAAGTATCAGGTGTCACTGTTCGGCTCCCTTGATGAATATGTGCTATCTCATGGTCTTCGCCACCTTTCCTATATCAATCCTGGAAATCGAGCCGTCCTGCGGGCTATTAGAATTCTCCATCTGAATGCACAACGACATCCTTCGGAGTGGGATCGATTATGCAGGAGATCCTATTCCCTCAACAGTCTATGGCCAACTCTGAAACACGACTTTATGCTGTACATTCTTATTGCTTACGCTCCTGCGTCATTTCTCCGTTCTTTCATTGGCCGCGCTCAGCTGAAGTCAAAGGACGGGACAAATCCACTCGTGTATGCGGCCGGGTTTGGCAGGATGGAACACGCGCAAATTTTACTGTCAAGTGGCGTCAGCCCTAGCCATATAGGCTTAGATATCTACTCCGATCACCGTCAGCTTCTGCCACTGGAGGCCGCTGTTGAAAGAGGCGATCTCCCTATGGTTGATTTGCTCTTGGCTGAGGGTAGTCCTGTGCCGCACAAGATTTTTGTTCATGCACTGTCACGGGACTGCGAACTCCCCGCTTGGATTGTGTCCAGGTTGCTACAGACCGATGAATTTACGGAATGGGCAGCCCACGTGCAGGATGAAGAACTCCTTCTACGTGCATTAGATCCGACGCGATATGTGGTGGTCACGTTCGAGCTCTCACAACAAGACATAGATATCATTCAACGAAGATTTGTTCAACTTGGCTACGATCCATCTGCTCGATTTAACACGATATCTCTTCGGCATGCTGTATCTGCAGGGCATCTTTCTACTGTGCAGCACATGCTCTCGTTAAACATACCATTACCCCCCGACATCATTCTCGAGGCATCCATGAGCCCCACTCCAGGCGCTGCAATGATACGTCTCTGTCTTGCCAAAGGGAGTGATGTACATGCTGTTTCACCCACTGAGGACACTGCGCTTCATCTAGCCCAGTTCCGCTTTCCCCAAATTGCCGAAGATGATCGCTTGGAGAGTGTTCGAGTCCTGATCGATGCGGGATGTCATCCATCTAGATGCAATCTAGCTGGTGAAACGCCGCTCCATCTTGCCGTCAGGAATGGACACCTTTCTGTCGCCGAACATCTACTCCCATTACACGTACCACTGCCACCCGATATCTTGCTTGCTGCATCCGAGTCACGGAATGCAGCAATGATACGCTTTCTGACAAGCAAAGGAGCTGACGTGCATGCTATCGCAGCAAATGGGGACACTCCACTCCACCGGGTTCTGCAGGATCCATGGGGTCACTCGGAAGAACAGCTCGATTGTATCAAAGTTCTCATCAATTCTGGGTGCAATCCTGGTGTGCGAAACGTTCACGGCAAAACCATTTTTGACGCTGCGGTTGAGAACGGTCATCTTTCGGTTGTTCAGCATCTTCACAACACACTACTAGTAAATTCCCCATTCCCCCCAGATATCCTCCTCTCTGTCGTTGGGGTTGGATCGCCGAGGAGGGCACCCGTGATCAAGTTCCTTATCAGCAAGGGGGCTGATATACATGTCACTCGCCCCAATGGAGATGGTCTTCTTCACCTCACTATGACGGACATGATATTGCCCTGGGAAACGGAGCGTTTGACAAGAATCAAGGCCCTCGTCAATGCTGGATGCAACCCACACGCATGCAACCTCGCTGGTGAAACACCGTCCCACAATGCGGCAAGGCAGGGATACACACTCGTCATGGAGTATCTGCTCTTGCTCGGCGTCTCGGTACCTCTAGACATGATGATGAGTCAGTTCGATCAAGACGGTTACAACATCCCGCAGCGTTGCAGCTCTGTTCGTTTCCTGCTGGATCAAGGAGATGACGCACACACAATCGCAAAAAACGGTGATACTTTGTTGCATCTCGCTGCGACGCTTTACCCGAAACAGGATGCGTTGGGGTTGGCTCAACGTCTGGTCGAAGCTGGGTGCAATCCGTGTGCACTGAATTCGAAACAAGACACACCACTTCATGTTGCTGCACGGCATGGGTTCGTTTCATTCATGGAGTATCTTCTTTCACTGGGCGCGGAACTCCCTCCAGATATACTACTTCCTGCCTCGACCAGTCGCTCCAACAGAGCGGAGTTGATTCGTTACCTTATCCAAGAAGGCGCCAGCGTCTTCGTTTCCACCACCGACGGAGATACTCCACTCCATCTAGTCCTAACCACCACGGAAGAAGAGGAAGAAGATGTTCTGGAATGTGTTCACGTCCTCGTTGATGCTGGGTGCAATCCCTGCACCAAGAATGTATCTGGGGAGACACCACTGCATCGCGTGGCGAGGCGAGGATACAAAAAGACCCTGGAATATCTCCTTTCGCAAGGCGTCACGCTGCCTCACGATATCCTGCTCGCTTCCGAAACAGTCACGACATTGCAATTTCTCCTCGATAGGGGATTGGATTTACGCAGTGTCGCAGCTGACGATGCTACGGAACTGATGCATCGCGTACTCGACACGGACGATCGCATGGAAAATGACGTTGTGGCGTACGTTCGGATGCTCATCCATGCCGGCTGGGATCCGTCGCTGAAAAATTCAGCTGGAGACACGGCCATCCATGTGGCGGCGAGAAGGGGCAGGATGGATGTTATCAAGTTTTTCCTTTTGCAGCGTGTGCCACTGCCCCCCGATGTCCTCCTCGCTGCAGTACCGGGTGTCGACGGTTGGAACCATTTGTATGCCGTGCCTTTGACCCGCTTCTTTATTCGCGAAGGGGCGCGCGTCCATGTCGTTGGATCAAACGGGGAAACACCCTTGCATCGCGTCATGATGTACGGCTTCCCTTCTGACAAGGACAAGGACAAATCTTTCACGCGAGGGATGTCGTGGCAGGTGGTTGAGATCCTGCTCAACGCCGGTTCTGACCCACATGCACGAAACGCGGACGGACAGACTCCCTTGGACCTTGCAGAAGCAAAGGGACATTTTTTCAAGGAGAACTTCCTTCGCTTGGTCCGCAACGCTCATCCGGACCGTCTACATTTCTGATTGATAAGGGGTCGGAATTCCAGAGCTACGCTCTTGTCTCTTGTACCTGGAGCTATTTACCACGGAAAACATGGGATGTACCAGTAACCAAGTATGTAAAGAATCGACCTAGTGGATCCCAATAGTTTTTTCTGAAATTCAGGACACTGATAGCTCTACGTTTCGTCCCCATGTCGACACACAATCATTCACAAGTTTGCAAGTCCGCGAATTCGTTCCGTGCGCTCGATCGATCATAGCCAACTCGAATAACAACACAACACGCGACAAGCTAGCCACCGTAGCCCCATGCCTAGCCAGCTAGGTAAAAGTGACCAGGGTATAG
The DNA here is from genome assembly GCA_038093535.1 of Boletus reticulatus. Classification (NCBI taxonomy): domain Eukaryota; kingdom Fungi; phylum Basidiomycota; class Agaricomycetes; order Boletales; family Boletaceae; genus Boletus; species Boletus reticulatus. Next base: position 73,339 of record JBBPSJ010000129.1, read on the forward strand.
TACACAGCGAAATCAAACCCCGAAAACAGGCTCCTCACCGAATCCCTAAAATCCCCCTCGCGCCCCCATCTTCCTTCTTCGCCACCGTCTTCTTCTTCCCTTTGACGTCTCTCGAATCCCAAATCCGCCAAAACTTGAGGTTCTCGTCACCAGCACCCGTCACGAGAACCTCTCCGTTGGGTGAGAGTGCCGAAAACAAGACGCGCGAATCGTGGGCGTCGCGAATCTCGAACAGTTTTGGTGTCAGCGTCGGCGTGGGTGTTGTTCCGCGCGATCCGGTAGTGCCCGAGCCTGTTCCAGAGCCAGAGCCAGAGGCGGACGGTAAAGGGGGATATGCCCACCCGATGATCGCGTTCCCTGGAAACCCATGGGTGCTCACCAACTCCTTGCGATCTACACTCCAATGCACACCGGTGACTTGCGCACCTGTATGGTACGTATGCAACCTCGCGCCGGTGTTCATATTCCAAATATGTATACAGGTGTCTGACGTCCCACCCCCGCTGGCGAGCAGGGGCGACCACGGTGAGAATGCGAGGGCCTTGACTGCGGCCGTGTGGTTGCGTTTTGTCCACTTTGGCGCGCCACGAGTGTTGGAGCCTACGTCGCCACCGCGGCCGTCCCAGAGGTTGACGACATTGTCGTTGCCACCACTTGCGAGGACCTCACCCCCTGGGCTCCAATGCAAACCACACACTTCGCCAGTGTGTCCCTGGAGTGTCGCGACGACATGACGGGGAACACGGACATCGTGATGTACGATCGAGCCATTGGAATGGCCTGATGTCAAGATGTGGTTGAACCAGCTGAGACTAGCGACCTGACCAGCACTGGTGGCATCTGAACTGGGAGCCATGGTGCGGAGTTTTTGAGACGATGCCGCGTCCCAGAGCTCGATCGAGCCTGTACCGAGGCCGATCCCGATGTAAGCGCCGTCACCGCTGAAATCGAGACTGGCGACGTAAGTATCGTCGGGAGCATCACCGAGATGGGACACGATGCCTGTATCAGCTGCCCAGAGGTAGATGCTTTCGCCGAGTGCGACGCCGACGACGTTGAGTGCGCTCCACGAAATGAGGTTGAGGTAAAAGTCGTCGACCATGCCTGGTGCGTCGAGGACGCGTTCTGGAGTTGTGGGGACGCGTCGGGACTTGGTAGAGGTAGTGCCGTTGGACGAGGGAAGAGCATCGCGAGCATACAAGGGCCGTGCGAGGTTGCGCTGGGCGGAGAGGAAGGTGGAAGAAGAGGAAGCAGGGGGAGGCTCGTGGTATGCAAGGACGCGTTTGTTAAGGGGCACACCGGTGGCATTGGCGAGACGGGCAGTATGGCCAGGAGAAGAGGTGGTCGCGTTGGCGGCTGCAGCGGTTGCGCCAGAGGAGAGGGAAGAAGGGAGGGCAGCATCTTCACGCGCGGTGATGAAGCGATCTGGGTGAGCTGAGGAGTGAGAGAGGGAGCGCTCGCGGGTGGAGGGCGTGGAGCGGGAGCGCTTTAGTTCTGGACGTGGTGGATGGTAGTCGTGCGAGACAACGTCGAGACGAGACTCTACGCCGCCTTTTCTGATGACGCCCGCATTGGAAGACGTCTGTTGTTGTGGTACAGCAGTAGATGTGATGCGTTTTACGGGTGAAGCGGGGCGAGAACGGACGAGGAACGGGTTTGATAAATCAGCGCGTTTCTGGGGTGAACCGAGCGAGAAAGCGTTGAACTGAGTGACGATGGACGGTGTGAGCGGTGTGAGCTTGGCATCGCTGCGAGAGCGAAACCGCGACGGTGTCTTTGGTAGATTCATTGCAATCGAAACGAAACGAACCGAGCTCGTTTTGAACCTCATACCACGTGTAGCATCATGTGATCAGTCACGTGGTCACGACACGGTCAGCCTCTCTCCTCATTCAAAAAGGGGTTCACAAAGAAAGGGGAATTCAATCGCATCATGTCTCGACGACGCTCGTTCATCACACTCCTTTGCCTCATCTACGCCCTCGCCGTCCCTCTGGCCGATGACGATGACGATGACGACGACGACGACGGGTGCGAGTCAGACACGCTGCTGCCCGTCCAGCACATCACCACCCCTGCCATCCATGTCCCAGACTCGCCCTCGGCAGCCATCCTTGCCCCATACCAGCACCCACCCACCCCACATCCATCCCCCTCTCAGTTCCCCCACGCGACCCTGCCCGTGCACCATCGGTCCCAAACACCAGCCATTCTCGGTACTGTGTTCGGCATCGTGATCGCTATCGTCGCCCTTGCCTTGACCACACGCTACCTCGTTCGCCGCCATCGCATCGCCGCCGATCCCTTCAAGGACCCTCCCAAACCAAGATTCGCCGCATTCCGGTTACGCAGGTCCGATGCTTCCAGGAAGCGTCTCTCGGACGAGTCCTGGGTCTCTCCGACACTCCCCTCCATGGGGTCCCCAGGATCACCGTTCTCGCAAGACCTCGAACTGCGTCGCTATACCTGTCCACAGCGTAAGCTCGTCCCCGTCACCACCCCGGTGTGCACACCTACCGACACCGAGTTTGGGACCCGTCTCGAGTTTCCAAACGGCGATACGGGGTCCATGGTCCCTGTTCCGCCTGTGCGCATTCCCTCGCCAGTGTATATCCCCCCATTCTCACCCTCCCCTTCCCTCACCTCTTCCTCCTCCCTCTCCCCCGCGCCATCCACAGAACCACTTGACTCTCCTTCCCCAAACACAGCCCGTTTCTCCCGCCTGCTCTCCTCCACATTCAGGGACTCCCGTGTCGCCATGTCCCCCGCACGACCCACGACCGCACACCTCATCCAAACCGCACGCTCATACGCCAACGCCTACCGCCCCTCGAGTGCAACCTCAACCTCTCTTTATACCCCACCAACCCCCTCTGCTCGTCTTTCTGGCGCGCGGTCCAGAATTAGCTTCTACCCCGGTCCGAAGGACGACGTACATGTTGCATGGGGGAGGTTGAGAGACACGGTTTCCACCGTGACGACCTCGGACACGGATACCACCTATACCGTCCCACATCTCCACCGCGCCATGGCCAACGTTCAGCCATCTATCTCTCCGTTTGCAGATCCCGACCCTGGGGATAGGAACGAGCGACCAACGATACAAGGACACCTACAGATACAGACACTGATGGGAACCCCTTTGGGCTTGAAACTACGTCTTTCGGACGCGAGCGAGCACGCCCAATATCGGTTACGCGAGAAGGAGCGCGAGCGACAACGACAACGCGAGAGGGAGCGCGCGGAACAACGGCTAAGCACAGAGTCGCAGACTTCCCAGTCGACGACGTGTATGGAAACGATGTATCATCGACGATCGCAGTCTCTGGAGGTGGGGGAGATGAGGAAAGAGTTCAAGTTGCGAGATTCGGAGAGCGTCTTGCGCGAGATTGGTTGGTAGTTAGTGACCAAACAAAGCCAAAGCCACAGATCCCAGCATGACTATGGGTTGTATCAAGTGAGCGAACAGCGGCCCATGTTAATTTGTAATCGACAGGAAGCGAACCCCTGGGATCACACCTCGGGGCACAGAGTTAATTGTAATAACTTGTCAATGCGCGGTAAGTAGTTTCGGCAGCAATTTCCCCTGCGATTGACCTGGCGCGGGCTACACCCCTCCCATATTCAATACCACTAACTAGGTAACCATTCGTCAGTGTTGAACCAAGAATGTCTCGAACTTGCATGGCTTACAGTACGCGATCGCTAACCATCGTGGGTCATGTATTGTGCCAATCTGGTTATACACCCAAGAAAGTTGTCGCGTATGACCATATTGCCCCTGAAGAAATTTGTTTAGATACACCTGCCAGTCACTCCCTTGGTGTGGGGTGTCGGTGGTCTGGGAACGTTAATGCTGGATGAATAACTGGATATGGAAAACACCCACTTGCTACCGGGAAAAACAACTGTCAGTCCAAGAGTAACGAATGGCGAGCAACAAAATATACGACAATACGCACGTTCTGTACGAGGAAGAGACACGGGAGCATCAACACATTGTGAATCGCTAATGATACGAGAGCACGCACCTGCACAAACTGGGGGACACAGATGGACGTCAGTGTGTATGCGCCACTGCACAACATGGTTACGATTTCACACGTACCACTTGCTTTGCGAGAAAGTTGCGAATGAGGTATCCTGCCTCGACCATCGGTGTGGTATCGGTTCGTTCCTGACTTGTGGTGTTGTCTGTCACATTTCGTGAGACTTGGAATCGTCGCTCGCAGTGTCGACTTTGAGCTCATTTGTAAGCCTTGTCAGAACACAGAAGAGAAGACTCACCACGTGATGGTGTAACCACGTTGTAATGCTGTCGCGATATCTTCAATGCTAGCATTGATCGTGTTCAGCGTTCCGCACGGACACTTGTATGTTGCCGTTACAGTGGAGTGGACGACCTCTTCCGTAATGACCCTCATAACGATTCTAGTCCCTGACTTCATGTCTGACCAAACGTCACTTTCCCGTGTCAGTTGGACCACGTCCGAGTTGGTCTTGTTGTAAATAACAAAATCGTATAGTTTCCTTTCGATATACCACCTTTGGATTTCGGCTTCGTCTGGCCGGCATTGAAAGAGAACGACGGCCAACATGGCATCAAGTTGCTGAAATTAGCTGTTCAGTTTCGTGGACGCGTGCGGTTGTATTGTGAGAGCGTACATCCAAGTATCGGCACTGATCAAGGAGTATGCCATGTTCTCGCCCAGTGGCATCAACGAGTATCGCATAATCGCGTGATATGGCTCTTGGCAACCGTCCTGCAGTTCCTGTCACTACAAAGTCCTCGATAAGTCGCATTTGCCTAGAGTGGCACTCGACGATACTCGATTTGATTTCGGAAACGTCATTCTGAAGTTGCATCTGGGATAGGACCTAGACAAGAGAGAGGATCTGGTCAGAAGCAAACTCTTTCTGTTGTGGATTATGCCAGCACCATGTATTCAAAGAGATGACTGTTGATGGTAGTGATACATCCAGCGATATCTTGCATGAGAGTGGGAACTCCACGGATACGTTTTTCCAGTCTCTCTAATTGCGATTGCGCATTTTGCAGCTCGCTGAACATGAAGTGTTGATATTCACAGTCGACGTTCTCATGGGTGACATACATACCCGAGTAATCGTAGCCTCAAGGTTTCTTCAAAAGCGGTGCGAGCGACCGGTGCGTTGTCAATGTGGTTTCGAAGCAGATATAATCGGAGGTTGAGCTTCTCCAAGTCATCCTTGTTCTGGATGTACCTCTATGGTGGCGAGATTCAGCATGAGGTTTAGTACTCGGAAATAAAGTCGACTCACATCTACAAGTTGAAGAATACTCAGTATTCCACCAATCGCACCCTTGATGATGCTGCCGACACCGGGGACGACACCTGCGATTGCTTCAACAGGGGGTAAAAACGTCTGAGCAGCATCGGCGGTGTTACGATAAATGGTCGAAATGACCATCGATTCGTGGGGACCGGACATGGGGGTTAGCTGTGGTTGACTGCGAGTAAGTGCCGGTTCGGATACAAATTCAATAATGTCTGTATCGGAAGCAGCAAGCTGGTCGTGCACCTTGAACCCGCCGCGAGTGGATGTTTTTCGCTTCAAGTTCAAGGATCTCTGAAGTTTCTTGAAAAAGCTGGTCGGGCTGCGGGAAAGCATGTCAGTTCGAGACGAGAAAGATTCGAGATCATTATTTAGAACGAGCTGTACTACAGCAAGAGCGTCGATATAATTAGTGACAAACAAACGCGTCAAAGGGGCAGTGTCGCGTTCGAAACTTGGACGTGACCATGTCGGACGTCGCATCGCTGCTCAGCGCATCGCTCCAGCCATCATCAAGAAAACAAGCAGAACAGCAGCTGAACCAGCTCACTGCTCAGCCTGGATTTCTGCCCCATCTCCTCGCACTCATCCTCGACACCGCACCAGATCGCCCAGTCCGTCTCGCAGGTGGCATCTACCTCAAAAACGTCGCAAAACTCAGATGGGAGGAGGTGGGTCATCAGATTCGATAAAGGCTTGTATCTTACCCGCCCAGGATGTCGCGCCTCTCCCCGAGCAAGACAAGGTTGCGCTTCGTGCCCAGCTCGTGCCAGCGATGATCACGCTTTCCAATCCCGCGGACAAGAGCATCCGCGCACAGATCGCAGAGTCCGTTGCACTCATCGCAGAGCTCGACTTTCCTCAAAAATGGCCCGATCTCATCGACGTGCGTCCACTCCATCCACATCGCACCCATCTGACACCTTCCCCAGCAACTCGTCCTCTCTCTTTCCCCCACAGACTACAACATCAACCTCGGCGTCCTCGAAACCGCACACTCCATCTTCCGTCACTGGCGTTCACAAGTCCGATCTGACGAACTCTACACCGAGATCAACCTCGTCCTCGATCGCTTTGTCTCCCACTTTCTAGGGCTCTTTCGTCAGTCTGCGACACTCCTTCTGGGTACTCCACCACCAAACATCGAAATCGTTGTTCAGGCGCAAACCCTGCTCGCCGAGATCTTTTACGATTTCACGTGTCATGATCTGCCACCTGCGATCGAGGACGCACACGACGAGTTTTTCGCGCCAACGACGGGCTGGTTTCAACGATTTCTGACGTGGGATCCGCCAGAACTGCGTAAAGACGTTTGTGTCGCGTTTATTTGACGTGCATAATTTGACGCGCTTTTCAGCCCGACGACGCCACACCGTCCCTTCCAGCGCGTCTCAAGACGGTCATCTTTGAGATCACAGAGGTGTGTCGCGTCGCACTGTACGACATGTACGTGCTGAGATCCGCGATCAGCTCTACATCAAGCTATACCCCGATCAACTCGCCAAGTCACCCGCCATCGAACACTTTGTTCAAACCGTCTGGCAACTCATCGGATCTAACAACCTCCCAAACGTCGCAGACGATAGCGTACGTTTTGTGCTCATTTCTTCGGCTGTCTTTAATCCACCTACAGCTCGTCTCACAAGCACTCCGGTTCATCTCGACCGCTATCCGTTCCGGGTATTACAAATCGCTCTTCTCTTCCCGCGACGTCATCTCCTCCCTTATCCAAGGCGTCGTCATACCCAACGTTTCCCTCCGCACGCATGACATCGAGCAATTCGAAGACGATCCTCTCGAGTTCATTCGTCTCGACCTCGCTCTTCCGTCTGGCGGGAGCGTGGGTGGTGCTGGTGGAGGCGTGGGTGGTGTCGGCGAGGCAAGCACTCGACGACAGGCTGCTGCGGACGTGCTACAGGCTCTCGTCGGGAGTGGTTATCGGACGGAGACGACAGAGATCGTAGGCACGTGGATTCAGACCGGGTTGGAGGCGTATGGCAGAGACGCCAAGGCGAATTGGACGGCCAAGGATTCGGCTGTCTATTTGTTGGGTGCGGTTGCGACCGAGGCGTCGACGATGCAGGTCAGTCTCTTCTCATTGCATCGGTTGGTGGTCGCTCACGCATGTGATAGTACGGGGTGACGTCGATCAACGCCCAAGTGGACGTGGTCAAGTTTTTCTCGGACCATGTGTTCCAGGATTTACAGGCTGCACATGGAACGGTCCACCCGATCCTCCAAGTAGACGCCATCCGTTTCCTACTGACATTCCGTAATCAGGTGCCGTCCTTCGTTGCACACTCACGATCGTTGACTGACAATCCTTCGCGCAGCTGACCAAGGAGCAGCTGCTCTCCGTGCTACCGGTCCTGGTCAAGCACCTTACGTCTGACAATTACGTCGCGTATACTTATGCAGCCATTACTATCGATCGAATCTTGTTTATTAAAAAGGGGACGCAGCCGCTGTGCGTGATCGTCTGGCTCTTTCCACGCATATCCTATACTTACGTACCTCCTAGGTTCACAGAAGCTGATGTACACGATTTTGCAGCCAACTTGTTGAACGCCGTGCTCACCAAGATCGAAGGCGCGGGTACGCCTGAAAAAGTCGCCGAGAACGACCATCTCATGAAATGTACGCTCTCGCTGATTCCCTTTATTTGTTACTCACGATAGCATGTGGACCAGGTGCGATGCGGGTGATCGTCACGGCACGTCAGACGTTGACGCCTGTCTATCAACAAGTTCTCCAGCGTCTCGTCGCCATCCTCGGCATCATCTCCAAGAATCCGAGCAATCCCAGCTTTGATCAGTACATCTTTGAGAGCATATCAGCATTGATGCGGTTCATCGTACACGGCACACCAGCGACCTTGCCGACGTTTGAGCAAGTGTTGTTTGGCCCGTTTACAGTCATTCTACAACAAGATATCGATCGTATGTGCACATTCTTACTTCCATCCTATCCTGACCCATGACTGGCACAGAGTACATTCCGTACATATTTCAAGTCCTCGCTCAAATGCTGTCGTTGCACACCACCGGCGTCCCGGCCGAATACCGTTCACTATTACCCTTTTTGCTCACACCCGCGTGCTGGCAACAAAAAGGGAGCATTCCGGGTCTCGTAAAATTGTTGCGCGCGTTTCTGGCGCGGGACGCTCCAGAAATGGTGAGAGCAGGCCAATTGGAGCGGGTGTTGGCGATAGTACAGCAGCGGCTGGTGCCGAGTAAAATGAACGACGGGTGGGGATTTGAATTGTTGGAGGGTGTCGTACAGAACGTGGATCCGTGGGTGGCGTCTAGTGGAATGGTGTGTTAGGCTGACGTACTCGACAGGACACATCTAAAGCCGTACATGCGCCCGCTCGTGATGACGCTGCTGACGCGAATGCAGACGAGCAAGACGGATAAATATGTATATCATTTCACGTATTTCCTCTTGCTCACAATGGCGATCGACGTGGCGGGGATGGGCCCCGATTATGTGATTGCGACAGTGGAGGAGATCCAACCCCAGTGGGTACCCTGATTTCGTCGTGAATCTGAGGAACTCATGAGATCGCTAGGTTGTGGTCCCAAATTCTGATGGGGTTCGTGATACCACAGGTACCCAAGATGCCGCACAAGAATCGGAAAGTGACCGCGGTGGGGCTGACGCGGATGTTGACAGAGAGCCAGGTGATGCTCTCCGAGCCTGCCTCGCGGAGCTGGTGTGGTGCTTTCCCTTGGTTGGTATTACCCTGGTACTCACTTCCCCTGTCCATAGGTTGGTGGTGTTTACGGCCCTCGCCAAGCTGTTTAGCGAACCGCAGTACCTCGCCGCGAAAGAAGTCGACGCGTCAGACGGGACAGGATTGACCGAGATTGATTACGAGGAACAGACGGCGGGGTATCAGGCTGCGTATTCGCGGTTGGCGGCCTCAGAAAGCGGGCCTGTCGATCCGGTGGCGTACGTTGGAGATGTCAGGGCATTTTCGGGGCGGGCGCTTGGTGGGGGTGCAGGTGTAGGCAAGGTAGTGCTGAGCAAGGAGAGGTTGATGGGGTTCTTGGGTGCTTGTGAGGACCCTGTGGTGCGTGCGTTTTTGGAGGGGTTGGTTCGGGAGGGGTACTTGGTCGTGTAAGTGTTTCCAGATATTGTCATGCCACCGGATACTTTGTGGTAGCCGCACTTGGGATGGCTGTGTGCCTCATGGTGTCCTATTATATGAACGTCCTACAATGAGGCTTTCCTCGCTTCCCTCCTAGCTGCGATGTCCTTTTCCAGCCTCATCGAAGCTCTCAAAGCCCTTCGAGGCCGGTTTCAAAAGGGATCCGCCTCAGGTCGCCATTCATATCATTCCACCGGGATGGGCATACTTGCGGTGTCCAAACCAGTTCTCGCTCTCGGTCCATCATTACCCTCCACCCTTGGTCCTCAAGGGCCAACTAGTACCCTCCCCACCATCTATCGTAACACGTCTGATGCTGCCCAGACCTTTCTGCCTCCGGTACAGGCTGTCGCGGGCGCGATCCCCGTCGCTGGTAGTATCATCAATGGTGTGATCGGGGCGATGTTGAGTACCCTTCAAGTCGTAGATGTGATTGACGGGCCTCGAGTATTGTTACCCATGGTGCTGACCATGGTTATCATAGAGGTACATCCGGAATAAGGACGATATAGAGCAACTCAAACTCCACTTGCACCTCCTTCTTCGTCTTATGGACAATGTTCCCAACGCTCGGACCCTAGATGAGGCAAACATGAGAAATTGGTTGCTCGTGTACGTGGCTCATGAGCGGCGCAATAGATCGAATAGAATCAACAATTCATTTCAGGACGTTGCAAGCAGCCCAGTCCGAGCTGGAAAGAATAGAAAAACGTATCCGTGCATCCTCTTCCGTCACGCAAGACATAACCGGCTGTATTTCTCGCATCAACGGTCGTCTCCTTGGATACACGGTAACGGTGACATCCCTCCGGAAAACGCTTCCAAGTCATTTACGGTGTTGCTAGGTCATTGCACAGATGTACCTCCAGAACGACGTCCATGAAATCAAAGCCAATACAGACAAGATCGTACAATTCAGCGTCACACAAACAAAATGTATCGAGAACCACATGGTAACAGCGGGCACAGGACATTTGCCAGCGTCCGTCTCACGCGGCTATGCAATACTGGTCGATGCGACGGGACGAGAGCATCCGATGCTCCTTGATCAGTGCCGATACCTGGATGTACGTTCCCACGATGCAGACATCTAGGTCGATTGATCCTAACATGAATTTTAGCAACTGGAACTCATGCTTCTTGTCAGTCTTCGTCAGTGCAGGCCAGACGAAGAGGAAATCCAAAGGTGGTATATTGAAAGGAAACAATACGATTTCGTGATATATGGC
>JBBPSJ010000130.1:0-82462 GCA_038093535.1 Boletus reticulatus
GGGTGCACTGCCTATGTGCATGTGCAGAAGGACAAGCGACCAGGGTTTGGCTCTCATGCTGAGAAATGTGTCTTCATTGGTTACCCAGATGGTTACAAGGCTTGGAAGTTCTATAACCCAGCTACCAAGCGCACTATCATTTCTGAACGAGCAGATTTCGATGAGAGACACTTCTTAGCTCGTTCCCCGTCTTCTGGTGCGCCTTCTCCAGACATGGACACCTCTACTGACTCTGGTTACCAACCCCCTACTCTCTATGATGCGGACGAGTCTGATGCGCCGCAGATATCAGGTCCTGGGGAAGGTTTGCCAGTTCAGCAAGTTCCTGCTCCTGCTCTGCCTCAGACTCCTGCTCCATCGCCTCCACCATCGCCAGTCACTCCACCACAGGCTCTCCCACAGCCAGCTGCGCCTAGTCCGATTGGAATTGGTGCTCGACTCCCTTTGAGACAGAGGAACCCTCCAAGAGAGTGGTGGAAGCTAAGTCCAGCTCAGCTCATCGATGGTATGGATGAAGATGAGGATGAAGATGCAGATCTCGCTGCAGACATTGCTCTCGCAGCCAGTGAAGCTCTGCCCAGGACCTATGCTGATGCCATGCGTCGAGATGATGCCGCTGAATGGAAACAAGCTGCGCTCGAGGAGTTAGCAGCCCAGAGGAGTAATGGAACCTGGATACTCGTTCCAAGACCCAAGGATCGTCCAGTCATTGGTTCTAGATGGGTATTTGCGAAGAAGTATCATGCTGATGGGTCCTTTGAGCGATACAAGGGACGCCTTGTTGCTCAGGGCTTCACTCAGCGTCCAGGATTCGAGTATCTCGAGGTTTTCGCTCCTACAGTGCGCCTTCCCACACTTCGCATCATTCTTGCGCTCGCTGCCATCCACGACATGCACCTCTGGTCTGTCGACATCTCCCATGCCTATCTGAATGGCGAAATTGACTGTGAAGTCTATATGGAGCAACCTGAAGGCTTTGCTGAAGGCGATCCAAAGGAGCTTGTGTGCTTGCTCAAGAAAGCGGTCTATGGCACCAAACAGGGCGGAAATCGCTGGAATCGCAAGATGCGCACTGTACTGGAGTCGATGGGTTTCACCCAGTCTTACTCTGATGCTGCAGTCTATGTCTTTGTCAAGGACGACGTGCGCATCATTCTCCCTGTCTTTGTTGATGACATGACCTTTGCTTCCAAATCTATCGGCGCCATCAAGCAGGCTTTAGCAGATCTGGGCAAACACTTCAAGGTCCGAGATTTAGGACCTACAAGCGAGATCCTGGGGATCAAGATCGATCGGGATCGCTCCAAGCGCTCTCTTACAATCTCCCAGCGCCAGTATTGCGTCGATATGCTTGATCGCTTTGGGATGACTGATTGCAGGCCTGTTACTACTCCTATGGACCCGGGACTGTCTCTTTGTCTCGATCAAGCTGCTAAGACACCTGAGGAGCTCGCTTTCATGCGTTCTGTGTCCTACAGCGCTGCCATTGGTTCCCTACAGTATCTCTGCTGTACAACTCGCCCAGACATCGCCTACTCTGTTGGCCAACTCGCCTCCTTCACTTCTAATCCAGGCATCGTGCATTGGAACGCTATCAAGCATCTACTTCGCTACATCAAGGGTACTCTTGACTATGGTATCACCTATTCACCTGATCCTTCATCCTCTGAGTCGTTCTCTGTGTTCTCTGATGCCAATCATGGTGGTTGCAAGGACACTGGACGCTCCACAGGTGCATTTATTGTCAAGATTGGTACTGGTGCTGTCTCCTGGATGTCGAAGCGCCAGCCCATCGTTGCTTTATCCACCACTGAAGCGGAGTACATCGCTGCCTGCGAAGCTGGTAAGGAGATTGTGTGGTTGCGCAGGCTAATGCAGGAGATTGGCTTCCCTGTCACTGTGCCATCTGTGCTGCGCATCGACAACCAGTCTGCAATCCAGGTAGCCAAGCATCCAGAGCATCATGGACGCATGAAGCAACTGGATATGCGCTGGTTCTGGTTGCGAGATGTGGTGGACAAAGGTATCATCTCCCCAACATTCATCTCGACTGCAGATATGCCTGCAGATCTTCTGACCAAGGCTTTGCCTCGAGTCAAGGTGCAGCGCTTCTGTGAGATGATGGGACTCACTGCAACAGGGGGGAGTTAGTCTGATTGGCAGAGTTGCGCAATCAGGGGGGAGTGTTAGTGTTGGTGATTTCGCACCTGATTCATGCCTCATTTCGTGTTCTAACCATGCCCATGTTGTTCTCCATGGTCACTTTACTTACCTACCGCTTTTCAGCTTCTCTTTAGCTTGTTGTGGTGTTTCTACCCATACAAGACTTTACCTTTGCATATCCCAGTCAATTGTGGCTGATCTGTTTATTGTTATTTACCTTGAAGCGTACTTACTCCCTGGAGCGCCACTTTGTATCCTTTGGTTACTCACTGTGGACTCCAGAGTCGTCCTGAGTTGATCCAGCAAGTGGCTAGTCCGCTTCATTAAGCATTTTCGCTTTTATCACAAGGATCTATTCAAGAAAACAATAGAGGGTCCAGATACATTGGACAACTGATACCTGCCTGTGTCTGAGACAGAATGTAGTCAAAGAGGAATACTTGTGAAAACAGCTGGCATGATGGGTACAGAAATGATGTGATGGATAACTCCCAGGACTTATGTGCCAAAAATGTTCACCTTGCTCCAATGCATCTCATAGACAAGGTCATCAATAGTTTTGATCTTGAGGAAGTGTGCACAGTGCACAATGGGATCCAAAGCCTCATTAGAAAGGATAATTGCCAGGCCAATATTGATAAGGTAACCATCACCATCCAAGTTGGAGGGAGTCGGAGTTACTCTGTGACTCCATCAAATGAGGTGTGTGCCTGTCTCCAGCAGAGTATAGATATATCAGTATTGTTGAGCACATGGGATAGTCAGTCTCACCAAATTAACCAATGGTAACCGAACCATTGACATCACTGAATCCTGATTGATAACACCACTTGCTTCCATTTTCAAATTTTATTTCACCATAGTAACAAACTTTTTATCTATAGAGTTTTTTTTTTCAGGGTATCCAATGAACAAACATAGAGCCTTGAAGAGCCCAATATTGTTCATACAAGATAAACCAAGTAGAAAGACTCTGTGTTGTTATGAAAAGTATGAAATTTGAGGTTATTATTTTGTGTTCAATTTGAAGCAATGAGAAGAACTTGATAGGACCACTCACCAATGTAGGTTTTTATGGATCTACCCTCACACAATCAGAAATACATTTGATGGCAGGTGTATGTTTGTCCCTTTGGAAGCAGAGTGGTTCCCATGAGTTGCAGAAAGTACAGACATTTTTTGATGCTTTGAGGACAGGAGGGCAATAAATTGGCACTTAAGGGTTGTCCTTGCCAAAACATGTATGAGGCTTTGCAGCCATTCAGTACTATAGTCAGCGCACAATCCAAAATTTGACCAGCAAAAAATAGATTGTTCTTTGTATAATAACACATGATTTTAACATCCAAAAATTTATATGTTTTTGCATACTTTGTTAACATACATTAGATGAAGTGAGTGTTGGAGATTTCAAGTTGTCTGGGAACTCAGAGTTAGTCTGAAGAACAAATGAGGCTTGCCAACCCATGTACATCCAAGTTGAAGTAGGTAGCCTCTACTAATTGACATACAATGAGTTTCCACACCTCAACTCCAGCATCAGACCTTCAAACTTGCCAATGGACATCACCAGACAGAACACCAAATCCTTTCCATCTCAATGAGCCTTAGTATAAGAATGAATGTTCACCACAAGCAAAACAAATGAAGCCATTGAGTGCCCTGAGTTGCTAGGCAGGGTGTGTCCAACATACATTAGCATTTTGTACTCTTCTGGTAGATATTCTCTTGACTACATAGCATCCCATCAGTATACAATTTAGAAGCTCCTGATGAACCATACCATGTTTTCAATCCATTCAAATATTTCCTCAAATGCTATCTTCAATTTCTGATAGAGGCACTCATGATCATCCTATGTAATTGATACAACAGCAATTGTGAAAGGTTGGCGTACTTGGCACCTTTCACATGCAACTCATGGGGATGCACACCAGTTGGGGTACCTTGTCCCTGTGTGGTCACATTTAGAAAAATCTATCCCATGTCTACTGACTCGGCTGTGATATGTATTTAATATACCAGGAAAAGTGCACACATTTAAATGGCTGGCCTTCATGTAAGGCTTGTCCTTGAGTGTAAATGTAACACACAGCATAGTGTGACATAGCGTGCTCTGGTACTGGTCGAAGAACATGCGAGAAATAGATGAGGAGTGTCACTCAAGTACTATGCTGAGCTTTGAGACGATGTGAAGCCTAGGCAGGTCTCTTCTATCCACAGGTACCTGAGAGGCTCTCTGGGACTCGAAGGTGGTGGACTAGAAACAACACTGATATTGCATAGAACTAGCTGGGGAATTATAGGAGAGAAGCGACGAGTATTTATACAGTAGGCCCCTAATCTAGATGAAGGATGTAGATGGGATGCACAGCATCCACAGTCCAAAGGCTATGTGTGCGCAGTATGCACAGTCACAAGGTGATGAATGCGCAGCACGAATCAATGAAATAGAAAAGAGGCTATGCCACAGCCATAAAGTCTGAACAAGGGGCTGTGGCAGAAATGGAACAGAAGTCTATATATGATATAGGTGGGGCGCCGTGTGAGACAGAAAGAGAAGTGAATTGAGAGAACATATCTGATACATATGTGGAGGACGACTCCACTACGAATACAGCCACATACGGCAAGAGAACGAGAAAGTGTAGTGAAAAAGTAGTACCCCCTTCGTAGACTGTAACAACAAAATGTCTTACATGTCAAAGGCACCTGGAGGTTTACCATTAGAGTATTTTTCAATTTCTGAGACATTCAGGAGCATATGAAGGTTGTTATGGTCTATGAAGAGGGTATACTTTTCCCTACACTTTTGCATTCACTTGTCCTATTGACTTGTTCTTAAAAGTTACTGGCTAAGTCCTTCCTGATCTCTTCTTTGCACCAAAGCACACACCTCCTCTCCCTTGATTTCACCCATGGTCTTTATGGCAGATCACTTGATCCAGACTCTGTTGATGGACATCCACTCAACAGGGAAGGCACACAAGGTAGGTTACTATGCAATTGTGTGCATCCGACCTTATATAATCTGAAACACTAATAGCACAGTGTGCTTGGCTGCATGACTATGAGTTGTTGATTTACAAGGATGGGAAATCAATGACTTTTTGTTTGTAGAATGTTAGGGTTTCCATGTACTGAGTATTTGTGCCATAATTCACATTCTACTTGTAAAATACTAAATTGGCCCATGAGAAGGTATGTGAGCAATTCACTTTATTGAAGTATTTATGGTCTAATGAGAAGCAGGCACAACCCCTCACAAAACATTGTATTTGATCATGTCGTAACACTTACTGGCAATACTGTGCATGATACTGTCTAGTGGCTAAACATGACCAGAATTTCAATGTGGGCATGTAACATTAGTTTGGGAGTAGAGTAGCATACATTTGTGTCCAGGAGAGATGAACAACTGCTATCACTAACTGAGATCACTGGCATTGTGAATCACAAGGAAATTGTTGAACAAGGAACACAATATGAGGGGTTTGCCCCATGTAAACAATGATTATTTTTAGGGTACACTGAGGAAAATAGTGCTTGCATCATGCATACCTCTACTTTTGTTAGAAAATCACAACACATGTACTTGTTGAAGCTATTGATGCTGTGGATAGTCTTGTCAATATTATTCCAATGCTCCCAGATCTGAATTGGTTGGTCTCACACAGAAGATTTAATGGCTAGGATGTAGAGGATCTCATGTACTCATATTACAATTTGGCTGAAAAAATATACTACATCCTTGTATTTCCAAGATTTAGTCAGTGTGAAAACTTGTCTATAATTTATAGCTATTGAGGTAACTGAAATCACTGGTGACAGTTGGGATGATCATCAAACATACAGAGATATTCTCCATGTGTAAACTCATTGTGGGAATGGGCCAAATGTCAAGGCATAAATCACAATACCAATAGGTTTCATATAAATGGGAGTGACTCATGTTGAGCTTGATGTGGACCTTAACACAGCAGTATAGGAGCACTACTGGTGATTCACAATACAGTAATACATCATGTAATGTACAGCAAGAAAAAATACTTGTCATACTAAGTGGTTTCCTATGGTAACAGAACTTGTTTTGTGGTAGACAATGTATCTACTACACCTTGATGCCCCTTTGAAAGGGACATAGACAAAGACATCTTGCTTGCACTACATGGTTGATACACTGACATATTTGCTCACCCAAAGACCTTGCTGTGATGATGGTCAAACATGATAATCAGCAAACTAGTATTTTACTGTACAGACCTATAGTGCTATACAGTGCTGTAAAGTGGGGACCTATAAGTGACTGATTTGCTGGTGTAAGTAATTAAGATACCAGTTCCACCAGAAGAGTATGTAAGTCTTGTGTGAGCTTCTTGTCTTCAGCCATTTTGGAACACTCAATTGTTGTAAAAGCTCTGATAATTGAAGTCACCATCCATGATCTACCAATTATCACAGCCTGATAGCACAAACTGAAGCTAATACTCAGGTGAGGAAGCATTTTGCATATAAGTATATAACATACCTGGACTGCAATATATGCAATCACATGCCAACTGAGGGTTTTTATTCTGAGTAAGGTTGCAACATTAGAACAGATTTGACATTCATTGAGCTTGCATTCTCTCTTTGGCTGCATAGTATGTGCACTCTTAATATCTATCTTGAGGGCTGAGCTCAGCAATGTGAATATCACTGTGCATTAAATACTGTTCACACACCTTCAATAGAAGAAGATTCTTAAACAGTTTCTTTCTTGGATCTTTCAGATCATATATTTCACCTTTGTACAGAAATGCTGGCCAAGAATTGGAGGTGACTAAGAAATTGTGATGGGAGTCAAGGATGGCAGCACAATGACTAGAGGATGCAATATATTAGTGTAAGAAGTCAAAGGAGTGAAACTAGTTACATCACATCATTTCAATTGTAGTCCACTGGGCAAAGGAAATAGCCAGTTATGTCCTGATTGAAGCTACACCCATGTTTTGTACCAATTTTGAGGCCTAACACATCATTAGGACAAGCTTCCATAAGTCAGTGGATCATAATTGGCTTTAGACTTGTGGTGTCATCACTACAGGCAGAATCTGCATCTCAATTAAGCTAACAAAGTAATATTTATTTGAAGCTCAAGTGGAAGTGGTTCTACACTCATGCATTGCTCTGTTTGTGACTGTTATGAATCTGGTTGATTTCCTGCTCAAGCTCTGAAATCCGTCATTTGCGGGTAGCAACAATCTGTGGTTTCTGCAGTGTCACTAGATGAAGGAGATGGCATGGACGGAGATACCTCCTGACTGAGTTTAGTTATAGGAGATATGAATGAGGAGTGTTGAGAACATTGGCAGCTGAGAGTGATCAACAGTTGATTTATTATTCAGAACTACCTGTCAATAAAACAATGTACTATGTTTGGATTTGTAAGCTAAGCACAGATGATATAGTGCCCATGGGTAAACATTTTAACAGGACTAGATAGACTCAACCTAACATGACTGTCAAGCTTCTTCACTATTATCCTCTACTGACTGTTCTGTATGTGGGGGCCAACAATTTTAGTAGATTCAGTGTTCTCCTCCAGTGCATCAACAATCTTTCTTGCCTGAGGTATTTCTCTATTGATTTAGTTGTGCTGTTTCCATGTTTGCATCTTGCATGAGCCTAAGACTCACCTTCTGCAGTTACCACCATAGCATGTCCCTCACCACACAAAAATTTAGTGGAATTGTAGCTTGAGATAAACCATAATGTTTTCCCTTGGGAGTATTCTTATAATTGAAAGGCTGTGGATGGGAACCAGTCAGAAGGAGGCAGCAATGTGGAGGATGATTGACAGTGTTGACCATACTATTTTGTAGACCTTCAATGCTCTGACAATGTCACATGCATTATGACGTCAAACTGCTACAAATAAGCATGACTCTTCCAATCTATATGACCTGCCAGATCCCCAACAAAAATCATGCAAGCAGGGATTGATCCTGTTAATTCTCAGACCACCATCTAATTAAATATTCCAATATTCCAACTAGGCCTCTCCCAAAATGGCAACCTTTCGCAGGGGTTCCTGCCCCGTGAACTTGGGGAATAATGTCCCCTGTACAAGATCAAAGGCATCGGCACCTTGGTTTAGATTGTTGTCCTCATAAGGGAGGACGGTGTGGGAGGATGTGGGGGACGTTTGATGCTCCTTCCCTTTTCGTGAAGTACTGGAGGGAGCAGGTATGTCCTGCGAGTGAGACGACATAATTGGAATGGTGGGGATTATGGCAGCAGTTGGACCCTGCACCCTCCCCGTGAAAGAACATGTTGCCAGGGGGACACGAGATGTTCCAGCTTGGGGCTGGTTCTTGGTCACAGGCACTCCTGTTGACGTGATCCGGATTTGGTCAGATTGACAGACCTCGTCAAACGTAGTTGTTGATTCGGGGATGTTATTCCCCTGTAGGAGGTGCGTGATCTCCCCGCATGCGACTGCTAAGTTGTGCATGAGGTCATCTCGTTGATGGCGCAAACATTCCACCTGTGCGTACAAGTCGTTGGAAGCTTCCCTCCCGCAAAATGTCGCGGCGCGGTTGACAAGACTGTCTACTGTGCCCTGAAAGCCACCACCACTGGCTGCAGCGCCATGGCCAACGTGCATGGCATAGTCATTGCACATTGGACATTGATTCTCGTGACGGACGAGGGGAAGGAAGGGGTGGGTAATCCACCTTCCAGGGGAGTGGTGACACTGGCATTTGTGGCGCCGTTCAGACAGTGAACGATCCCATCAATGTTTGCCCTTACTGGTCGTTTGACCAGATGGTGATGCGTCGCGAGGTCGTGGTTTGTCCCATGACAGCAACCTGCCACCAGATGGAGAGCAGGAGACGGGGGACAATGAACATGAATACAGTGAAGGACTTCGCTGGGACATGTTGCTGATGCAACGATACAACATGGGATGGTTGTGGTATGAAAGAGAGAGGAGGTGTGTGGACCTTGCGTAATATACAGTGGCTCAAAAAACTGTCCCAATGTTTGCATGTTTTTCACTAAAGTCAATAACCCCCGATACCCCCTAACCCCTATCTAACATATGAGAGTATGAAATAATGTACTTACTCTTGGCTTTCTATTGGCCCAAGGATCAAGGGATTTGAATAAGATTTGATGAAATGGCACCCATTTCAAAATGACAACTCATTGGGACAGTTTTTTGACTTTACATTCTTATTACATATATTAGATCCTGGAATGCTGTAAGATGGTGACATACCTTATGTAATGACTATATTATGTCACTATTATGTAATTGATTACTCTACAGCATAGATAAACCCTGCCATCACAGATGAATTCCCTCATTCCCACCATAAAACATCTTTCTGCTCCTAAAAGAGACAACATCATCTTTTGATCTTTCCTGCAGGAAAATTGCATCTCAAACTGGCATAGGGAAGTCTACTGTGGCCAGGGCCCTTTAGGAAATCCAACTAGAGAGGGAAAACCATCATGGTGGCTGTCTTTCCAAATTCTCTTCTACCAATAAATGTGCTATTGTCTAGCAAATCCTTACTGGGAAGGCCAGCAATGCTGTCTAGGCCACTCATTTCATTGATACCATTATCAGCACTCCTATATGCCAATATACAGTGAGAAATACCCTCAAGGAGGCCTCTCTAAAGGCTGTGGTAAAGCAAAAAGTCTCTTCTCTCTGCTAGTCATAGAAAGAGGAGATTTCCCTTTGCTTTCAAGTACCAGCATTGGACTGTGGAGGACTGGAATAGGGTAATTTGGTCAGATGAGACCAAAATCAATAGAATTGGGTCTGATGGGCAGGAATATGTATGCCAAAAGAAAGGAGAGGGGCTCACTTTCAAGGAGGTCAAAGATACAGTCAGGTTTTGAGGAGGATCACTCATAGTATGGGGCTGTATTGGATGGAATGGTGTGGGAGTTTTGAGTGAGGTTGAGGGGAGAATGGATGCTGAACAGTATGTGGCCATTTTGGAGGGAGGGTTGCTGCAAAGCATGGAGGAATCTGGAATTTCTAAAGATGAAGTCATTTTCCAGCAGGATAATGATCCCAAACATACCTCCAGAAGAGCCAAGATTTGGTTTAAGGAGCAAGATATCAAGCTTCTGGATGGGCCTGCTCAGTCTCCAGACCTCAACTCCATTGAACACACTTGTGGTCATCTCAAAAGATGTCTTTCTGGTTATGAAAGGGCTCCTATAGGGGTTCATCAGTTATGGGATAGATTGGTGGTAGAGTGGGGGAAGATTTCTGAGGAGATTGTCATAAATGGATAGAAAGCATGCCTAGAAGGTTTCAAGCAGTTATTAAGGCCAAGGGAGGTCATACCAAGTACTAAATATCCTATCTTATACAAAGTCAAAAAACTGTCCCAATGAGTTGTCATTTTGAAATGGGTGCCATTTCATCAAATCTTATTCAAATCCCTTGATCCTTGGGCCAATAGAAAGCCAAGAGTAAGTACATTATTTCATACTCTCATATGTTAGATAGGGGTTAGGGGGTATCGGGGGTTATTGACTTTAGTGAAAAACATGCAAACATTGGGACAGTTTTTTGAGCCACTGTAAGTCCATTAATATTTGAAAAAGGAAAAAAGTGTGAATAAGGTAACAATTGACGTGACAAAAAAGTAAACTATGATTAAGTAATCCTACAGTTGTTGTTCTTTATTTTGGTGACTTTATTCATTTGTTTTTGTTTGTTTAGCTAAATGTGTCCATTGTGTCGTTCCGTTCCACCACTAGTGGTGGTTTTTGAGGTGCCTAGACGCATGCTCTGTCCTGCGGGACAGTTGGTGTACATCTGGTACCCCTTGGAGCTCAAGGTACATGTCTAGAGCCACGAGCTCTTCACAATTGGAGCTGCGCTCCCAAGTGGAATCTCCCAGATTCCATTTTACAAGGAACTCGACTCTGTTTCTGTTCCATCGATGAGTGATGATCTCGTCCACAAACCATTCTTCCTCGTCGCTTTGTCCAATGTCATAGAACGTGTGTGCGTCTCTCTTTGGGAAGAATGTATCATCATTCTCCTCGTACTGGTATAGTAACATGTTGGGTGAATCCGCCTCTTATGCATATCCTCAGGGAGTTCCAGCATATAGGTGTTGCTGGCACTGTCACATTTGAGGACCTTCATTGGTCCAATGTATTTTGGGACCAGCTTCCTTGCTCATCCCTTTGGCATCGTTAAGTTTGCCGTTGAGAGGTATACTAGATCTCCGATTTGGATGGGTTTCCCCTTCTTTTGTTTCTTATTTGCGTGGTACGTTTGGACCACCCGGCTCTCTATAATGGCATCATGTGCCATTTCTAGATTTTGGATCGCTTGTTGAATGAACGATCATATTCCTGGCGCAGTTGAGGGTGTTCCCTCCCTAATGCGTTGCATCACCACAGGCATGTATCCGTGATTAAGCTCAAAGGGTGCAAATCCTGTTGAACTACTGATACTCAAGTTGAGTGCAAACTCTGTCATTGGCAGCTTTGCTGCCCAGTCCCTCTGATCCGGTTGTACTATTGCTCGTAGTATCTGCACTACGTTTCTGATCATTCTCTCTGAGGCGCCATCGGTCTGTGGATGGAACACAGTGGACATTAGGAGTTTTACTCCGAGCATATGGTGCAATTCATGCCAAAACTTCAATGTGAACTTGGTGTCCCTGTTGGAGACAATTGTCTCAGGTAACCCATGAAGTCGTACAACTTCTTGAATGAACTTCTGGGCAAGTTCGGACACCTTAATTGTCATTTTGATCAGTACTAAATGTACCATGGATGTGAGGCGACATAGTATTACCCAGAGGTAGTCACTTCTCTCACTTGGTGGGAATGGTCCCACAAAATCCATGGCAATCAATCCCCAAGGTTGTCTTGGGATCGGTAGGCTATGTAGTAATCCTTGGGGTAATTGATTTTTTGGTTTGGTGGTCTGGCACATTGGACAAGTTCAACAGAACTTTTCGACTTCCTGGTCGATCTTTGGGCACCAATATGTTCTGCGGATGTAATCCGCAGTTCTTTGGACACCAAAATGCCCAAGGGCCCTATGGGCCTGATCAATAATCTTGGCGATAACCATATCACCCTTATATACTGCATGTGGGAGGCATAGAACCTCTTCTTCGCCTCGGTTCTTCGTGTAGAGGAGGCCATCCTTCTCCTTGAATTGAGAGAAGTGGCTTGGCTGGGCCATGATCTTTGCGAATCATGGTTCGCTTTTATATCCTTTATGGATGGCATTCAGGAATTCAGGTTGATCTCTGTATACTGCAATACGCATTTGAGATGTCCCGGCGGATTCAAAAACTGTCGGATCCTCCTCCGCATTAGTGTGAGGAGTGTCCTCAGTATTCCTTTTCGTAGTTGAGGCCATGTCCTGTGCCTCTTGTATGTGGGTTTCCTGTTTTTCAGCAAGACATTTGCTTTTTTGAGGGCCAGATATTCCCTCCAGCATCATTGATTTTAGCTCAAGCCATCTATCTTGGGGAAGATCATCCCCTTCAGGATCTAGCCTAATGTCCGTGTTTGCCCAGTCAGTCTCTTCGTCGGCGGTGCTATCACCCTCCTCTCTCTCATAGTAATGAGACAAGCAGTCAGTCACATGGTTCTCAGATCCTTTGGTGTAGATAATTTCTGCATCAAACTGCGACATATAGTCGATCCAGCGAATCTGTCTACTCGACAGCTTTCGCTGTGTTTTGAGGTATCCAAGTGCCTTGTGATCGGTTATGATCTTGAAGTTGAACCCGAGGAGTTTATCCTCCCATTTCAGCAGGGCCTTGATTATTGCGAGGGTTTCTTGTTCGAATGTTCTATAATTCTGTTGAGTGTCACTCAACTTTTTTGACATACACCCTGCCGGGCAGCATGTCCTCTAATCGGGTCCTTGCCCATATATTGCACCTACTCCATAGAGAGATGCATCACATACTAGCCAGATTGGCTCATCCTTTCTTGGGTTGATAGTTTTCAGAATTGGGTACTTGCAGGCCAAGTCCTTTATGGTTTGGAAGCATTGATCGTGGATCTCTCTCCACTTAAAGGGATGTCCATTCCTTTGAATCCCCGTTAGTGGCATAGCATACGCCGATACATCAGGCATGAACTGTGCTAGATATTCGACTAGCCCTACGAAGCATTGGACTTCGTTTAGAGATTTTGAAGTTCTCCAGCTCCGGATTCAAGACATTTTGTCTCTGTCAGTGTGAATGCCCTTTTCGTCGATGATGTGCCCCAAACAGTTGAGTCTCTCGGCATACAGATCACATTTCTCTCGTTCTAAGTAGAAGTCGGCCTTCTCTAACAATTCAAATACTATTCGAAGGTGTCGTTCGTGATCTTTCAAAGTATCACTATAGACGTACACAAATCGTCCAATGTGATCTCTAAAGATCACTGTCATTAGGTGCTGAAATGTTGCGGGGGCATTACAGTCCCCCTGTTGCATGACCTGGCTTATGAAGGTCACATAGATCGTGGCGAAGGCTGTCTTCCAGACATCTCCTGGTTTGATTCGAACCTGTTCATACGCATTCGATAGATTGATTTTCGAGTGGTATTTCACTCTTGCGACATCCATCTGGATCTGATCTTGATCTAGGAATGGCGTCACATCCTTGACTATATTGTTGTTTCTTTTGCGGCAGTCGATGACTGTTCGCAATTTCCCATTCTTCTTTGGAATGCAGAGCATTGGCGCCACCTGTGGGACGCTTTTCATTATCCACCACTCTGCATCCATGTATAGTCGGATTTTATCCGACAGTTGTTGTTTTAGCGCATCTGCGCATCGCAGAAGATGATACACATAGTGTTTATCTTCCTCAATTAGGGGAATTACATGATTAACTTCCCATAATGGAGGAAGTTTTTTAACCATTCCTCTGACTCGATGTCTGTATTCTTGGAACCATTGGTTCCTTAGTCGGGGGATGTCTTCCTCTGTAAACTGTGACTTTGTTGTCGTTTGTATTGTGGCTAATTGCCATTCTGACGATTCACTCGTCTTTTTTGGAGATTCCTTTGCCGCCCCTTCCCCCTTAGAGCCCTCACGAGACGGTTTATGCCTCATAGGGCTCGATAGTCAATTGGGTGTGTGAGATTGCCGTGCCGAATAATGTGAATCCACATTTGGTACGGCTTCGTCCAATAGGGCAATTTTGGAATCACCAACATGGATCTTTTGATCCGCAAAGTTTAATATGGCTTTCCATTCCTGCAGGAATGGTATGCTGAGGATACAATTGTAGCAGTTGATATTTGCTACATCGAAATATATTTCGGAAGCCATGTTCCCAATTTCGATATGGGTTGTCCCACCATGAGTGATTTTTGAGTGGCTGCCGATGCAGCCTAGCTGTAACATGGGCTGTTGCTCCAAGGGGAATATCTTCATTCCCATGACTTTTGCAAATGCTGGGCTTACAAAGTTACCGGTACCACTGGTGTCAATCATGATGTATGCTTTACATCCATTCACAGCTGTCTCAATGGTTGCACATTTGCACATTTCTGGTGCTACCCGGGAACATCTACCCCCATTTGACTTCTCTAGTGCATTTTTAGTATGCATTGCATACCAGAAAGCTCATGATTCTTTGGGTTTCTCATGATCCCCTTTTATCTTTATTGCGGCCATTTGGATGCTTGGGTGGCCTGCAGGGCCATCATGGTTGATGATAACCCTACCATGTGGTGTCGAGACCATTACGTCCTCGTTATATATGACTATTTCCCCCCTGGGCAAACTCGGGAGTAGGATATTATCAATCCTCGAAGGCTCTCTTATCGCACCCTCCCAGAGTTCTGAGAGAACCCATTACGGATCATTACATGAGCATGATCACTGGCATTCTCTGAAGCCTGTTTGATTGCTCTAGTGGTTTTCACTACACAAGTAGCTAGCATATACAGCACGCTATGGGTATGATCAGGGTTCATTCCATGTCCCTCCATCTGTGCCCTATCGCAGTCATCCCATCCTCGGTTGTACTCGCGTTTTGCAAGTTGTTCCGGGTATTTCTGGGTGACCATTAAAGATGGTGTTCCATCAATGGCATGTTCAGATACATGTTCCACCTGATAATTGCAATTTGGGCATGAGTTATCCACGTGGATGGGGCCATATAATGGAGACCACATCCATTTTGGGGTTTTCATACCCAGTCGAGAGGATTGTCCCTCCATCTCTGTTATATCATCAGAGCTATCAGTGCTCATTGCTCATACGCGTTCAGATTTGGGATGATATTTGATTGCCCCCTCCCAGTTGACCCAGATCGTTCCCGATCGTGTATGGAGTTTGACTCCATGTTGATCAATATGGAGTGCTTCATGTCGCTCTCGCTGGTTCCTAAGATCCTAAATGAGAGTTTCTATACTCCTTTCTAACTCGTCATCACAATGACCAGCTCTTTTGACGGTGGCATAAACCCCCATGGTTTTTACCAGGAGGTCTATCCTCTCCTTTTCAGTGGTCCTTAATTGGTGAGCCATTAAATGACAGGCTTCATGCAGACGTTCTTCTACAGGGTTGCTCAGTTCCTGGCGCATTCTTGTCCCATGCTCTAGACCTCATTTGAATTCTTTTTGAGCGAAGTCCTCTGGAAACTTGATTGCCTTCTCAAGGGATCAATTAGTTCGTTGTAGGGCCAACCCTACGTGTCATACTCGATGACTACATTCTTCGCAGCCCAACTGATGAATCGCGCTGTACTGACAAGACCACTCCCATCCATCTTGAGTGGGTTGTGATATGTTTAGTTTTTCAAGTTCTGGAAGATCATCTTCCCCATGCATCATTGCACATTGGACAATTCTTTCATCATCAGTGCGCTTCTCTTCATGGCACATGGCTCCGTAGTAGGCGACTGGTTCGTCGTCATCCTCCACCTCGGAGTATTCCTCGTAGTATTTGAGTTGGTCGTCTTCAATGTCACCGACGTCCTTGATGTCTCCAAGGTCATCATCAATCTCTTCAGGACTTTCTTTGGGACTTTCTCGTTCCCTTGGTGATTCTCCACCTTCCGAGTCATTTTCGGAGATGTCCACAGTGTCATCCTTTTCATTGGGATTCTCCTGCCCTTTATCTTGAACCTCCATTGCGAACAGGCGAGGCTTCGCTGGGCCTTTCCAGCCCTTCTTGCAAGGTTTATCGCACTGATCGGCCATGTGGCCTTCTTCACCACATCTAAAGCAGTTTACTCTTGGGAGGAACTTTTGGGGTTGTTTTCCCTTTTCATTCAACCGAGCTCGATTGTCCTGGGTTTGATAACTCTTATTTTGGTGGGTTGCCCTGTCCTTTCCATCTCTCCTGAAGGGGAATCTTGCCATTTGACGATAGATCATATTCCCCCTCTTGAAGTATTTAGGGCTATCCTCTTTTGAAGGGTTTGCATTACCCTTATTTTCGGTTGGGTTTGGGCCACTTCGTCCTTGGGAGGGATTATCTCCAGAGCCAGTGTGGCTTGTCCTCATATGCATATTGATTGCCTTTTGGGCAGTCTCCATGTGTCGAACCTCGAGGATTTCCTTGATCGTTGAGTGTTCGGCAGATATTCCTTGAGCTTCAAATATGCTCTTAATTATCACATGAGGTAGTCCTCGGAGGAATTTCCTCCTAAATGAGTAGTCATCTGGTGGTTGTACCATCCGGCGTGCATGATGTTTCAGGTTGTTATAGAATGCCAGGGCTCCCTCTTCGGGGGAGAACTTTGTGTGGTCATACTGCTCTGCCACATTTTAAGCAGATGCTTCATGCACAAATCGTTGGAATAATCCACAAATGACGTCTTCAAACGTCCAGAACAGGACCTGTCAGTCCGGTGAATTGACCTCTTGGTCATACCATTGTGAGGCTAATCCCTCCAAGTACAACCCGGTGTACAGAACTTGATCATTGTTCCTATTGGGTCCAGTGACCTTAAAAGTACAATAGTACTTTAGTAGGTGGCTCAGCCACTTGTCGAACTTTTCCAGGTCATCCTGACCTCCATATTTCCCAGGTTTAGGCAGGTTCATCACTTTTATCTCCTGTCCAATAGGGCCAGTTGGTTGACCAACCTGTTCCCATATGTGCTGAGCGTACCGCTGTTGCATGGAACTCATGTAGCGATTGTTTCCAGGGGTATAGCCCCTTAGGTAGTTTCTTCATGCTCGTTGTTCTGCGTGTTGTCCGCTGGCTGTTCAGGCATGATGCTGCCTGCTGGATGGTCTCTTCTCCTCATCCTTGTCTTCATCGTCCTCATCAGAGGGATCCTCATCTGGGGGGCCTTCCCCTGGAGGACCTCCTCCTGGCGGACCTCCCATTCCTGGGTGTCCTCGTTGAGGATATTCCTCTTCTCTGGATTGTCTATCACTCCAGAGTCCAAAGCAGCTTTTGTTCCCTGCTTCACTCCTTGGCTGTCCTGGACTCGCTGTCCTATTTCCAGCAGCCATGGTGTGGTCTCACACCATTTGATGGAGCATTGTGGTTCCTTGTCGATTACCGTACATATGTTGGATAATATCTGAATCTCGTCTGGACAAGTATGCCAGTCGATTTGGCATATTTGGGCTAATCCGCCCCAGTTCCCTCCTATGCTTACTGGAGTTTCTGGATTTCTCCTTGATGGTGCTTCGTCCCTTATAGGGGCATTGGGGAACATCTTGGGTTGATGTTCTTCCACCTTAATTGGTACTGGGGCAATGGGGCTACTTGCCTTACTGGTCGGTTCCTCAACCTCTTGTGCAGCTAGTGTCTGCCTTATTCATTCTATTGCTTCAGCTTGATGCTGCCTGGGATCAATCCCATGGTTGTGGAACCTTTCGGGGCCTTCACCATAGTTCAACCATTGGTATTGGATCCCATCGAGAAACTCGTTCACTGCTGCAAGGGCCAACCAAGGGTCCATGGAGATCTCATCCTTAAATTGGATCCTTAATGAAGGCGCTGCGCCTTCTGTGTAAACCTGGACCAATGGGGTCTCTGTCCTCGGGCGGGATGGTATATCAGATAATATCTGTGAGTTATCTCGCTCGGTATGTTGGGAATTCAGGGGGCTTAGCTGGTCATTGATGGCCTTGGCCACTCGTTCTTCAGCTCTTTCAATGCTACTCAGCGTCTGGGAGCTTTGCAGTATACTGGGCATTTGCATTTCCACTTCACGTTGGGTAGTCCTAGAGCCCTGGCCAGTGTCTCTTACACTGGCCGATCGTGGAGTTTTCGCTCCTTTTTTTGACCTTTTCGTATCCTTTTGGGCCTCTGGAGGCCCTTTTGGGAGTTGACGACTATTATCGTCAGGTGGTGGGTCTTCCCCACTACCAGACGGTCTCGCCATCATAGTCCGGGTTTGACTACAAGTGATTGTGTGGCTCATTGCACGAATCGAAGTTAACGCACTTCAAAAAATTGTAAGGTTGTTGACCTGTTCGCGTACTCAAGATCATGCTGGCAAAGTGAACTGTATAGGATTCGCCAATGATATGTAAAGTATTGCAAAACAGATTGAGGGCCGTCGTCAAGACGGCCCTCCTTTTTATACTACTATATTTTACAGATGCATTCTCGTAACACATGCACCATTCTAATACTTATCTTAATATGGGGCTATATGTCCCTAACACCCATTTAGATCCTTCATCTAGATTAGGGGCCTACCATATAAATACTTGTTGCTTCCCTTCTGTAATTCCCCAGCTAGTTCTATGCAATATCAGCGTTGTTTCTAGTCCACCACCTTTGAGTCCCAGAGAGCCTCTCAGGTACCTGTGGATAGAAGAGATCCGCCTAGGCTTTGCATCGTCTCGAAGCTTGGCATAGTCCTTGAGTTGAACTCCTCGTCTATTCCTTGCACATTCTTCGCCCTGTATCACAGCATGCTATGTTAACTCTATGCTGTGCGTTACACATCCCCATCATCTGTTAGTTGAACCACCATAGACTCAGAGTCATCTTCCCCCATCACAAGAGAGAAATCATCCTCTTCACACTATTCTCCTGAAGTCAGAAGAAAGTCAACTTCATTGGGCTATTTGGCCTCTTGCCTCTGTGATGCTTTGGAATAACCCTTTGCTGAGAAGAACCTCAGGGGAGGAGGTGACTCTGGCATCATACCAAAGGATTTATAGAAGGCCAGAGCTAACCTCTTATAGATTTGTTAGTCCACACTAATCCATTTTCAGGGAGAGGATGTTTTAGCATTGGGTTTTAAGAATGCAAAGCTGCCTGCTGAAGCACTTCATGAGGCTATCCTCAGAAAGCAAGCAGGCCATGAGACTAGACACCTTTGGGCAATGGCCTTCATGTGGTTGAAAGTTCCTTGAACATGTTTCATCACAATGAAGATTCACTTCAGGACTACAAGGCTGTTGTCACAAATATTAAATTGCTGGCTGAACTGGTTGTGTTTAGGTATCAAGTGTACATGGAGAATTTTATGGCATCAGCCATATCAGATCAGTAACTGGATATCCTCATTCCCACA
Organism: Boletus reticulatus; assembly: GCA_038093535.1. Classification (NCBI taxonomy): domain Eukaryota; kingdom Fungi; phylum Basidiomycota; class Agaricomycetes; order Boletales; family Boletaceae; genus Boletus; species Boletus reticulatus. The sequence goes on from JBBPSJ010000130.1 coordinate 19,659, forward strand.
GTAAAACATGTGAGCACTGGCAGTGGTAAGCTATATATACATCATCTGTCAACCAGTAGCATTAACCACTGTGTAGCTCATCACATGCTTTAGTAGTTTTTTCTGTAGTGATATGTATTGCTTTAAATGACAATCCTGTATTGTCCATGTTCTATGTCCACACCCTATTACTATCTCAGCTGTTTGAATATAATGTCTGGTTACTATGATGCTGTAGTACAGTCTTGGGCCAAGACTTAAGGTGAATATTTTAATCAATAAAATACAGAATGACTTGATTGCCAACCACTCTTTGCTTTTTGACCACTCCTCAATTCCCAACCATTCCATTGGATGGGACTTGACCACTGGCAGTGAGTGCAGCAACCATGACCTCAGCTTTTAATATGATCAATTTTTGTTCTCCCAAAATCCTGGTTTTAATATGGGATATGATCTTGCAGCATAGGAGTCGTATGAGTACCTTTTTAATAGTAGGTACCATCATCTTCAAAAACATTCCAGTATCAGAGTGGACATTCCATATGAGGAGGTGGGAGGGAGTATTCTGCCACCAGATCCACAGCTGGATATCAACCAGCAATTTGTTTACCTGGTGGGTTGAAATAATGAGCCTCATCAAGCCTCTAGTATGAGATTTAATCCTGTAGGTGTCAGTGCTCAAAATGTCAGGTCTAAATATCTACTTACATTCTCATTAGGTAATACCATAATCCATGTCTCATGTTCAATCAAGGGCCCAAGCCACACTCTCAGAAGGTGCTACAGAAGAAATTCTGAATAAGATGGTCCAGTATTTCTTTGCGATTTGGCCAATATATTCCATTGAGAAAAACACCACATACATCTTGGATGTAGTTGCTGGCTTCTTTGAGCCTAATGATGGCAAGTTGATTGAATACATGGTGTGAACATGAAAAAAAAAAAAAACAACAAGCAACAGAGACTTGGAAGAAAGCCAAATGATTTCCTGAGCTTAAGAAATCAGTCAAGAGGGCATTGTACAACATTATCCACCACTTTAAAGATGTTGCATACACAACAGTGTATACATGCTACCCTGCACTTCAAATTCCAATTTGCATGTGAATGGAAGCCAATCATCAATGACCTTTTCAAAGACTGGAGATATATGGATTTGGTGGTTTCTATACATGTTTCCCTTGAATCAGATATTCAAGCTAATAAATGGATTAGCAGGGTGACCAGGACCCAATCATCTTTCTATTTTGTCACATGGCACTACCATCATTATCCATGATGTGGTGTGGATTATAAAGCCCATATACCACTTACATCTCCCTCTGAATGATCAAGGGGGTGAAGGGTTCATTAGGCTTGTTGCATTCATGTCTGCAATCTTGCACTGGGCAATCCTCAGTCTGTGACAAGGGATTGAGTTATGTTTTGATACAAAAGAATTAACTCCAGTTTACAATGATGCATTTCACAATGGCAACATCACTTCCCCCAACACCCTTATGTTCTCCATTGATATCCCCAACCTCATCATGCATTGTGTGATGATACTTGTTGGAATGGTGTGCTTGCAGATCATTCTGAATGCAAGCATAAACACAGAGATGAATAATTGGTCGCTTGACAAAGCCCCCATGGTCAGAAAACACACCTTGAGTTTTCAGAGGAGGATGAGAATTGTAAAGATGGTGGATGAGTGCTTAGTAGAGCAATAGGCATCAAGACTCAATATTGATCAACAAGGTGACCATGAGAAATTGGGCAGGACTTGGGGGTAATGGTCAGCTTCCTGCATCAAGGCAGGGAAAAAAAAGATGAATACTGTGATGTGTTCCAATTTGGGCAATGTAGATGTTTGGGATCCTGTGAGGGGGCTACCAATAAATGAAGCTTGGTAAGTGAAGGCAAAATATTTCCATACAACACCTACCTGTCCTGCCTGGGTGCACATACAAACCTTGACATGCAAGCTTTTGTGAGCATCATCGTTGAATGGAACACAATATATATAGAGATCGCAGTTGACGGGCAGTTCATCCATAAAGGACATACATAAGGCTGTTGTAGTTGCAGGAAATATCCACCTCAAACGGTTGGTGCAGGCAATTGTGCAGGGGCTCTATGATGATTCTTGTCTGTGCATGGGCATTAAAGCCTGTCAACCCGAGTGAGAGGACAGTTGACTGAGTGTGGATGTGGGCCTGCTCATTATGTGCTTGTGCTCGCCAGGTCTCCAAGTCAATGGGTGAGTTGTTGAACTCCAGCAAGCTCATTGCATGAGGTCACTTGCCAGAAAAAGCCTCAAAAGAATGAACAAGACAATCCATCCTCTGGTGGAGTCAAGAAACAGGAAAGGAAGGGAGACGGTATCCAATCCAATCTCGCCCTTAAAAACCAACCAACTACCAAGGACTTGGTGGCAATTACAATATTCCCAATGCCAGTAGACCACATTCCTTCTTGGTGGAAGCGACCTAGATCCATGGACTTGGTTCCCTATTAGATAAGAATATAAGTGAACGGGCTGAAAATGGTGTCATGATTGACTTAGAAGGCACACAAACACTGTCATAAGTTCCAGTGGAAGGATTGTTATAATCAACACTGGAACACAATCCCACCAATCGAGAAGAGATGGGGCTCACATTAATTGAGTCTAGGAAGATGGGGAGAAGCAGCAATGCAAAATCATTGGGAAATAGCGTCTAAGAAACATTGTCATACATAAATCGGTCATAAGAAAGGGCTACATTGAAGTGATGGAGATAGCTAGGCAAAAATGATCAAATCAGTTTGTATTGAAAATACTGTGGCACAATCGATGACATCTTCTGCAATCAAAAACAGCATTGTCGGTTCCATCTTTGGGTTTGCCTTTGTGTTGGACCATCTGAGGACGTTCAACCAGATATTAGCTTATTATTGCTCTATGAGACTAATTGACTAGCTATCAGCTACAGCTACATGTAGTACAAAGGGAAAAGAAACAATCAAGCTTTCAAGTGGCCTTGATAGTGTTTGCCACTCTGCAGGGAGATGCGTAATCTCTACAACCACCTCCACCACCCACCCTATGACCTCGACGCTTACTGTCTTGCAGTTTTTGCCAGTATTAGCCTGACCTGTCCAGCTTGACTTGTAAATGCACTGCATGACTCTCCTCCATGTCTACTTTACCCTTTGAAACCAGCAGGCATTCCAGTGTCTCCTCGACCAGGACCACTCTGCTATGCCTCAGTCTGGCCAGAGCACAAGCACCAGCAAATCGTGGAGGTGCAAGACCATTGCCTCTGCCCTCAAGATGAATGCTGTTGACCATCTCGGCTGCACCGTGCTGCACCTTGCATGTGTGCATCCACTGAGCCCACTAGCCTGGGGTACACACGCATGCTGCTCATGCACCCATTCATCAATGTCAACTTGCCAGATAAGGAGCATTGGTGGGATGGCTCACTGACTGGTGTGCCTGTGGTAAGATATCTGCTCAAGTGAACGGATGTGTTGATCATATGAGTTCACTGAAGATTGGCCAGGATTCAAATGCTAATGCCTGCTTGGCCTTGTTGTGGAGACGGCCAGTGGTTGTATGAATGAGCATGCACAGCAAATGACGTATTGCCCATTGAACAATGCTACAAATCACTGTTCATGTGATTAATGGGCTGATGTATTGGTTACCACACTCTGTCGAATAACGTGAACAAGGCATTCTTATGGTGGTAGCAAGTGCAGCTCACGTCGAATGTCCAGGTTAGGTGACTGTGCCATCTTTGAAAGCATCGCCTCAAAAGCATCAATTGTGTCCTCGTACCCTTGCATCTTGTGTAAAGCTGCATGCTTGACCTCATAGCCCCATAGGGACGATGGATTGGGCCTAATCACCTGTCATGATGGGTCAAATGAGACTGACTTTTATGAGAAGTGACGACATATATACCTCATCTGCATTGTCTAGAGCCTGTTTACATGACCCAGTTTCTAAAAATGCCTTGCTTTGCTTAACGAAAATACTTTGTGGGAAAGGAGGATTGAGGGACAACACAGTTGTATAGTGGGAAATGGCTTCATTACATCACTGGGCGTGCACTGCTATATTGTCAAGATGCACCAGTTCCTTGGAAGAACACTGGGAGTGCGACGGACCACCCTCGTGACCTCCTGGTATCGAAGATTGCTTGTCATGTTGCCTGTGCTTATAGGGGGGTGTCTAAGGTGGTTAGTGAGCTATGCCACAATCTAACAAGACATGGCACCTACCTTGATGTGGGACAGACTCTCAATGATGATTTTCCCGTCCTATCCACCAATTGTGAGCAACCCGGTGTCTGGCGAGAGTGCAATCAATGATATGTCTTGAGCATATTGGATAGGACTATTGCTGTTATTGTTGTAGGGGAGAGGAAGTGGTGGTGGTGGTGGTGGTGGCATGGCATTGTTGACAAGGGTGCAGTGGTGGGGGAGGCATGGTGGTGAAGTGGTGGTGGTGGTGGTGGTGTGTCATTGTTGTCATTGTTTCAATGGCATGGTGGTGGTGGTGTCATATCATTTCGGTGGTATGCCAGGTGGTGTCACCATGCCATCATTATCATCATTATTGACAAGGGGTGGGTGGTGATGGTGATGGTGGTGCATTGTTGTCATCATTAATGTGGTAGTGACTCTGGTGGTGGTGGTGCAGTGGCATCATTGTCATTGTCGTTGTCAACTAGAGAAAGCAGTGGTGGTGCCAGTGGGGGTGCACTGGTGGTGGTGGTGGTGATGATGATGACAACGACATGACATTGTCATCATTGCCATTGTTTTGGTGGCATGCCAGATGGTCCCACCATGCCATCATTGTCATTGACAAGGGGGTGATGGTGGTGGTGGTGGCACTGTTACGCTTGGCCTGGGTAGGAACGAGCGTAGCCTTTGATAAGTCGAGGAGAGAGATGAGCGTCGAGTCAGAAGCAGGATGAAGGCTTATAGAATCAAAGGGGTTCAAAGGTTCAATGCCCAAGTGAGTCGTTCACGAGGGGTTCGAGGTTACTGGGCTTAATACCAGAGGTTCGAAGGGAAGCAAGAGCGATTGATTGAGACAAGGGAAATACAAAGGAGCTCAAGCGTGAGGAAACATCTGAATCATATCTAGGGCTTATATATGTTGGATATGTAAGCCTTTAGGACAAGTAAAGAAACTGATGGAATACGATGGAAGGAATGATGACTCAGCAATTGGAAGGAGGCAGAATGCCAATGGAACAATGGGGAAGGAAGAATGAGTTATTAGTGATAAGTAAAAGATAAGTCCATGAAGATAAGAGATGAGTCGTGCGAGTCTCGTGTTATACAAACAAAGGAAAAAGAAAAGAGAATCGTAACATTACCCCCATACTAGCCTTGAGACCACGACGAAAGATCTCATCAATACAAATCGGAATAGCCTGGAGAGCCCAAGATGTTTGCATACCCTACTTCATCAATGGGGTCGTCTAACTTGGGTGAAAGGGTACGGCGACAAGGGGAAGTGGAACGACGAGGAGGCGGGATGGGAATAGCTCGTCCAGAGTGGGAAGACCGATGAGAGCGGGAAGAACGGGAGGAGCCAGAGGGACGAGAGGAACCAGAGGAAGAAGATGAGCCGCGGCAGGGAGTAGTAAAAGTGACCAGTGCGGGAGTGCTGCGTCCATGACCACGACTGGCGATACAATTAGAGAGAGTTCCTCGGACCATCAGACCTGTAGATAACCGAGACAGGAGAGAGGGGTGACATGTGGCGATTGGACAATCAGATTGCTTATGCCCGGGTGCCCATTGTCTGCATCCCATGATGGGACATTGGTAGACCGGGCAATTGTGTCAGAAATGCCCGAGTCGATGGCAATGGAAGCAGGCCTCACAGTATTGAGGGGAGGAGGGGAGGAGAGGTGGTCCTTGGAGTATCCCGAATGGGGGACGGTGTTGGAAATTGGTGGTTCATTCAGCTTCTTCGACTGTGTGTAACTCTTTGGGAGAAAGAGGGGAGGAGGACGCGGAGGGAGTGGAGGGTACTCGCGCTGAATGATAAGAGGAGGGTGACAAGGATTGATCTTCGTCTCATGGGCGAAGGGGATATACTCCAGCTGCGGCAAGTTCCAAAGCATATCGGTCAATCTCCTGTAAAAATTCACCAAACTCCATCTGGTAGACGATCTGGTGAAGCTTGCGTAAAATGTTCTGCTGCGTCTTTTTGACCCATTCATGATCCATATGGTCGTTGACGAAAGGGGTAATGTCGTTGGTAACAAGGGAGAGTCATTGGGTTTGTTGGAAGGCTCTATAAAGGGCGAGGAATGCGGAGTCCTGATTAAGGTGGGCATCGATGGGTAGTGCTAGGCCAGTATCGCAGATGTAGCGGGTGACATTGTCTACGTAGCGGACAGAGGGAGTTTCCTCTCTCATGGCGTTGGCGTAGATGGGGATCTCAATGGCTAGGACTGGTCTGGGGGTAGCGAAGGGGGGAGAGGAAGCTCTAGTAGTACGAAAAACAATCGGGGAAGAAGGAATGGGAGCATGGATTGGTTCGGTCATGGTGATAGGCTCGTCAATGGTGACAGTTCCAGACAGGGTAGTACGTGGTGGTGCAGGTAGTAGGCTCAGCGACAGCGGTGGGGTTTGAGCCCCAACCAGGTTCAGCGAGCGTAGAAGTGGGACTAGGAGGAGGAGAAGAGGCGGTGACGGACGACTCAGAGGAGATGGACAATTGTTGGAAGGACATGGTGGTAAAGGATGAAGATGGTTAAGTGTGAAAGGCAGAGGGATGAAGCTTCTTATAGTCATTGAGGACGGACTTTGAATGTTTCAAGTTCCGTTCTGGGAGCCAAGAGTCTTCTTTGGCCGAATATCCTTTCCATCAGATCAGGAACATGTGGTTCTTCGGAGTTCTGCGGTGGCGTAAGATCTGTTCCACTTCGTATTCTTCTTCGCCTTGGATTAAGTCAGGTGGTGGAGCGGGGAAGTTCTTTCCGTGGACAGCGTTCTCACAATCAGGAGATAAGAGGGAAGCGTGGAAGACGGGATGGATCTTCTTGTCCCATGCTTTCGGTAAGCAGAGTTGATAAGTGATAGGAGATAGGACCTTAGTGATAACGAAGGGTCCTTCCCTTTTTGGTGCGAATTTTGGGTTGACTACTGATCGGCAGAGATTTCTGGCTTCAAGCCAAACTTTATCTCCGAGGGAGAATGGTGTGAAACCTCGGTTGTTTCGAGAAGACATGACTTGTCTGGCGAGTTCATGGGAAGCTAAGGCTTCATCTCGAGCAGCGGAAAGGTCTTTGAGTCGAGTTTCGATAGCCAGGAGGGAAGATTCGGTGATTACCGAAGGAAGGGCACGGGGTTCATATCCCATCATGAGATAGAATGGAGATTTGTTGGTTATGGAATGGGGGCGGTGATTGTGGGCGAATTCAGCATGAGAGATATTGTCAGCCCAGGAAGCGGGGTTGTTTCTGCAGAAGATGCGGAGATAGGTTTTGACTTCTTGGTTGACTCGTTCAGTTTCACCATCGGATTGTGGGTCGTAAGCGGTGGAGAGGGAGATATCATAGTTGAGGAGACGTCCTAGTTCTCGAGCAAAGGAGGCAAATTGTGGACCTCGGTCAAAGATGATTTTGTCGTAGAGACCAAAGCAAAGGTAAACTTTGTGAAAAAAGAGGGAGGCGACTCCTTCCGCAGTGATGGTTTTCTTCGTAGGGCAGAGAATTACCCCCTTAGTAAGGCTGTGGTCCACCACAACAAGGAGAGTGTCAAAACCGGAGGAGAAAGGCAGGTCGGTAATCAGGTCACAGGAGATCTGTTGGAAGGGGTGTGTGCAAGATGATTTGATCGGGGTGAGTGGAGGGACGGTCGGGTGAGTGTTGGATTTGTTCTGTTGGCACACGGAGCAGCCCTCCACATACTCGCGGACGAACTGTGTGAGGCCCGGCCACCAAAACTCCACAGAGACAAGTTGGCGAGTCTTCAGGTAACCAGGGTGGCCGGTGGTCGCATGATCATGACAACGCTCCAGAATGGAGCATCAGAGGGACTCATCCGGAGGGACGTATACGCGACCCTTGTAAGTAAGGACGCCTTTGGAGTATTGCCAGTCGGAGAGATGGGAGTGGAATGCTGGGGGGATAGTTCTGTCGAGGGACTGAAGGGCCTGCAGGACCAGTGGATCCGAGGTAGAATGAGACACTATGTGATGGGCGAGGGTAGAGTCGATGAGGCGAATGAACATGGAAGGTGGGAGCAGGGTGGTTCCATTGTTATCATCGGTGTCAGCTGGGAGCAGATCGCGTCGGCGGGAGAGGGCATCAGGCCCAGAGAGGAGAGATCCAGGTACATGGATCATCCGGAGGTCGAAGTCCGCAAGGTCAAGGAGCCAACGGGCCTGGCGGCGGTTCAGGTCTTTGGGCTGGCGGAAGTAGGTAAGGTTTTTGTGGTTGGTGAACACCTGAATGGGGAAGGAGGCGCCATGTAAATAGTGGCACCAAGCTTTCAGGGCATGGATGATGGCAAGGAGTTCATGGTCATAGATATCGTAGTTTCGTTCAGCAGGGGTGAATGATTGGGAGAGGTAGGAACAAGGGTGCCAGTCTCCATTGGCGTCAGTTTGGAGGAGAATAGCACCAGTGGCATATTTCAAAGCATCGGTAGTGACAGCAAAGGGTTTAGAGTGGTTGGGGAGTTGGAGGACTGGTTCAGAGAGGAAGAGTTGCTTGAGATGGGAGAAACTATGATTGCATTCATCGGACCATTTCCAAGGTTGGTTCTTCTTGGTGAGGTCGATGAGTGGTCTGGCGATGGTCAAGTAATCAGGGATGAAGCGGCAGTAAAAGTTGGCAAAGCCAAGGAAGGAGCGAACTTCCTTCGGGGTGGAGGGAGTAGGCCACTTGGAGATGCTGTCAAGTTTTACAGGGTCCATGGCAATGCGACTGGGCTCTACGATCATTCCGAGGTATTCTACTGTGTTGGTAGCGAATTGGCATTTTTCTAGCTTCAGATGAAGATTGAGTTTCTGCATGCGCAGAAGAACCCGTTTGGTTCATTCAGTGTGGGTAGTGTCGTCAGGGGAGAAGATAAGGAGGTCGTCCATATAGATGACGAGCCATCCTTCTGCATTCATATCACAGAATGAGTTGTTCATAAATCGTTGGAAAGTGGCAGGGGAATTGGTGAGCCCGAAGAACATTACGAGGGGTTCAAAGAGGCCTTTGTGAGTGATGAAAGCACCTTTCCATTGGTGTCTGTCTTGGATGCGGACATTGTTATATCCCCATCAGACATCAAACTTAGTGAAGACTCTGGCGTCTTTGAGTTTGTCTACGAGATCGGAGATAAGCGGGAGGGGGTAGGCGTCACGAACAGTGTGTTCATTGAGGTATCTGTAGTCCTGGCAAGGGCGTAATTTTCCGTCCTTCTTCTTTACAAAAAAGAAGGAAGAGGCCTGGAGAGAGTTTGAAGGGTGAATCTTTCCGGCGGCAAGGTTCTCATCGAGGAAATCTTCGGTTGCTTTCTGTTCTGCAGGAGAGAGAGGGTAGACTTTTCCGATTTTCGGGGTGAAGGAGTCGTCGAGATTAATCTCATGATCGTATGGTCGGGACGGAGGGAGGTGATTGGTGGTTTCTTGTGAGAATACGGAAGAATATTCTGCGTACTCGGAGGGTAAGGAGATCTTAGGTTTCGCTTGTTCTGCCGCGGCGGCGAGTTCAGTGGCAGTGGTAAGCTTCGCGATAACCGGGGAATTGTAGGGAAGGTAACGAGATCCACAACAGATGATGTGATGGATAGCGTAGTTTTGTCGGGCTCGGTGCATGAATTGTATCTCTGACTCTTGTCCAAGATATTCATAGAGTCGTTCGTTGTACACGGAATCGACGTTAATATGTTGTGGAGGGGTAGGAGTGGTATTTGGGAAATGTTTGTCGTGGTGTTTTCTGTCTGTGACATGGCTTTGGTGGAGGTCTGAGGGTTGATTGGAAGATTCTGGGATGGAGAGGGTCTGAGCGGACCAGTCAATGGAGGGGTTTACAGCTTTGAGCCAGGGAAGTCCAAGGATGGCATTTTCGCGTCCGCAGTTCATGACATGGAAGAGGTCTTTGTGGGCGATGCCTTCGATATTGGTAAAGAGAAGGCAGGTATAACGAACGTTGCCTTTCTGGTTGGTAGATTGGTCAATGTTTCGTACGTGGATGGGGATGTCGAGTTTCGAGGTGGAGAGTTGGTGCTTTCGGATGAACTGCCAATCAATACAGTTGATGTCTGCGCCACTGTCAACCAGGGCGGCAGAGTCAACGACTTTCATGGTATGCGAAGGATCAATGAGTTGAACAGGGATTCTCATAGATCTAGAAGACTTCGATACTAGTACAGGAGCAACGGTAACAGGAGGGACTTGTGTCAACTGAGACCTCCTTTTCAAAAATCCTGCGAAGGACAGGAGAACGACACCATTCTAACAGTGTTTTCATCATTGTCATCCTCAATTTCTTGGAGTTGGGGAAGTTCTTCTTTGACCTTCCGAACTTTGCGTTCGGTGGAGGGGAACGAGGGGCATTCGTTGGATCTATGGCCGGTTTTGCGGCAATGGAAGCAGCGTCCTTCTTTGATGCAGTGTTGATGTTCTTCGGGTGTTAACTTGGCAAGGCGGACGGCATCAACGTCCATAGCATTGGGGTCTTTCTCTCTTCGAGTGGTGGAGGGGGCGACATAGGGAATGGGGGTGTTCTTACCCCTGCGAGCGATTTCATCAGCACGGTCAAACTGTGCTTGGAACTTCTGGGCTTTGGAGATCCATTCATCAATTTTGCTAGGTACGGTGTCCATGGAGAAGATATGGCGCATCAAGCCGGCGAGGATGGCAGAGTAGAAGTAACCAATAAGGACTTGGTCATCAATGATCTCAGCGACTATAGCATGGTTGGAGAACTGGGCGATGTAGGAGTCTAGGGACAGCTCCCATTTGCCATCCTTTCGTTTGGTCATTTTGGTGGTCATAAGCCAGGCGAGGGTGTTTCCTTTAGCGTCGGCATGTTTAAATGAGGCGGTAAACTTGGTGATGAAGTCTTGGTAGATCCCAAGGGAAACGGTGGTGGAGGTCCCGGCGGTAATCTTAGCGATTGCGGCTTGCCTGAAGGTGGTAGCCCAAGTAGCAGCGATACCTTTGGTCATGTAAGAGAGGGCGAAGGCGACCTTCTTGTTGTCAGAGTTGTATATGTCTTCATTGACGAGGAGGTAGGTGATCACGGAGCTAAGCCATTGATTGGCTTTTTCATGGGAGCCGTCATAGGATTCGGGGGCACCGAGACGGAGTTCTGTGGGTTTCAGAGGAGTAGTCATAGGTGGGGGAGACGATGGTCGAGGGTTGAATGGAGGTACTGTGGTAGGAAGAGGTCGTCCTAAGGGAAGGGCGCCGAAGGGTGGGGGTTGTCGAGTGGTAGGGGTAGGAGACGGAGGGGTAGGGGCACGGGGAATAGACAGTGTAGAGGAAAAGGTGTGGGAGAGGTCTAGTTCAGCTGTTTGTTCCGCTTCAGATAAGAGCAGTACGTCAGGATCTGGGGAGAGGATTCGTTGTTCTTCTTCCTCGTTAGAGGATTCAGAATCGGGGAGTTCGGGAGGAGTGGGTCATGGGTTTAATCCCCAAAGGGAATGAGGGAGTCGCGGTGGTTGGGAAATATTGGCAGCTTATGACGATGGTAGATGGCAAGGGTATGCTTGAGCTTTTGTTATGCTTGGCCTGGGTAGGAACGAGCGTAGAGTCAGAAGCACGACGAAGGCTTATAGAATCAAAGGGGTTCAAAGGTTCAATGCCCAAGTGAGTCGTTCACGAGGGGTTCGAGGTTACTGGGCTTAATACCAGAGGTTCGAAGGGAAGCAAGAGCGATTGATTGAGACAAGGGAAATACAAAGGAGCTCAAGCGTGAGGAAACACCTGAATCATATCTAGGGCTTATATATGTTGGATATGTAAGCCTTTAGGACAAGTAAAGAAACTGATGGAATACGATGGAAGGAATGATGACTAAGCAATTGGAAGGAGGCGGAACGCCAATGGAACAATGGGGAAGGAAGAAGGAGTCATCAGTGATAAGTAAAAGATAAGTCCATGGAGATAAGAGACGAGTCATGCGAGTCTCGTGTTATACAAACAAAGGAAAAAGAACAGAGAATCGTAACAGGCACAGCAGCATTGTTGTTGCCGTCTTTTCAGTGGCATGGGTTGTGTCACTGTGCCATTGTTGTCATCAACAAGGGTGCGATGAAGGTGGTGGCATGGTGGTGGAGTGCTGGAGGTGGTGGTGGAGGAGCATCATCATCATTGGTTTGATGGCAGTTGCCCTGTACTCCATCCCTTTCCTGAATACTGAGCACTTGTTTTCCAAAGTGGATTTTTGCAGATTTGTTTGAGATACTGTGTTCTACTCATTTACTGGAGCATCAATGCTTGCAACAGACAACTGCTGCTCCCTATGGACTACTGAGTGACCTGCTGATCCCCAGCATTAAACCTTGATCAACTGTTCGTGATTAGATCCTGAAGCTGACATTATGTAGGTTTACAGTGGAAGTTCTCACGATGTCTCCATGTGAACCTCTTCTTTTTCGATATGTATGACAGACCAATTGAGCATGGTTGTGTTGAGATCCTCACCGCTGTGGTGAAGGTTAGCTTGTCCTGATCGAAAACGACGATAGCACAAACCCACAAATAATCAAGGAATCCTTGCATGCCATAAGCATCTGAGGACAATGAGATAGTATCCTCTTCAGAGGGTGTTATAAGAAGGGGAAATGGCGAATTGTGGATTGGATTAGTGCTTTCGACTTGTGCTCCCGAGTCAATGTCAAACAACTCCAGAGTGGGAGTGTGTTGTGGTTCTGCTGTCACCAATGTATGTGCATTCAGAGTACTGGCCCAGTCCATGTGCTTACTCAATGCATGCTGCTTGTGATCACTAGAAACCAATGTATTCATTGAATAGAAATAGTCCAGATTGCAGGCAACTCACAAGGATAGTTGAGTTATCAGCTGCTCATAACTACCCTGTGTTTTCTGTGCAAACTGCAGGTTGACCAACTTCGATTGCTTGTTGCCCTCAGTAATAGTTCTGTGGGATACTGATTCCATTGAGATTATGGTGCTATTGTTGGTGGTGGTAAGAATAGTCTTTGGGGCTCCATTATCTGTTCTTGGCATGGTTGGTGGTGGCGCAGCATTATCGTCATTGCCATGGTTTTGGTGGCATGCCAGGTGGTGCCACCATGCTGTTGTTGTTGTTGTCATTGACAAGGGAGATATCTAATTTTTCCTTTCAAGCACTGGCTTCAAGATGGTGTTCTTGTGGGCATGGAGTAACTTACACAGATGTGATGGTAGTGTCAGTGTGCACCAGACTCTGGGCCAGATAGGTAAAATTAATAATGCAACAATCAAGTCTGGCAGGGTAGCATCTGCCAAGATAAGAATAATTTTCCACTAAATATCATGATACTTGTACCCTGTTATTTGCTAGACATGCAAGACTTCACCAGAAAATTGTTGCATGCTGATGCCCTTGTGAGCAGACTTGAAATGGAAGTCAAGTTTATCTTTTCCCATTATCTCCATATTTTTGGAAATGATCAAGATTCCATGGTCCTAAACAGTGTCAAAAATGTACTCCAGTGTCTTCTTACCAGCATGTGAAGTGTAGCACTTTCCATTGCCAAATGAAGTAGTATCAAATGTCACCAAATGAATGCACCATACAATCGCCATGGAGAATAGTGTCCTATAGATTTGTAACTATGAGATCAACATATTTGTGCCACAGTCGAGCTTGGAGGATGGTTTGATAGTATGTGCGTCAAACTTTGGCATGGGTATGAATGCAACAAACAACCACTCATGAGAGGTGGCTTTCATATGCATGTTGAAATCAATGTTTACTATTGTGATGAAGAGCACATGTATCTCTAGCCATCCAGCATAATGGTTACACCAACTGGGAGCTAATTGTGAGGATCAAAATCAGTAGCTGATGCAATAACAGTATTTGCAAGACAAACTTGTATTCTGAAGGCTTCCTGGGATATAAACCATTTTCCAGATTTATGTACATTATTCTATTGGATTTTGATGGAGTTGAAAGCAATGTTATTTGTAAAGACTAGATTAGAGACAATACATCTGACTGTCTTGAGACCATTGCACCATATCAGCTGAATAGGTAATATAGTGGAATACCCCCATATTTTGAATAATTCTGGACTGTTTGCCAAGCCAATGCATCCAGAAAGATATTGATCCAGCTAACCAACTGCTCAGCTGATGAGAATGATGATTTGGGATTTTCACAGTACTACATACATCACTCAATCATGATAAGTAATGTAGTCATGAGGACAGTCAAAGAATGTAATGAGCATAATTTCTGATAGTGGGATCAATGGATATGATTGGCTAGATGGTAGGGTTACTAGAAATGGTTGAATAGCCATGATGGGTAGATTAGCATACTTGCTACATGAGAGCTGGGAGAAACAAGCCATATACTCTGGGTTTTGCCTGTGGTATAAGTATTTTTGTTCATGTGACTTCACTATACATTAACACACTTCCTCTCAAATATTCTATTCATCTCTTTAGAAGACCAGAGTTAGTGAGAAGATGGATCTGGTGATAAGGGAGATCTGAGAGATCCAAGACTGAGATATCTTATAGATATAATGAAGCCATTTGTGGCCATACTGTGTCTACTGAGAGCTCAAGTCCAAAGCTGACTCATAGTTAGACTGCTATATTAATATTACATTAAGTTCCAGTTTATTTAAACTAATGAATGGAACAAATTATTTCTTAAATGAGGTGAGTGGATGTATATAGACCTGTCTAGAATTTGGAAATGGTCACCACAATCATCACTGTTCAATTAAAAGAAATTGTGAGCTATCTTACATAGTGATTAAACATACCATCCCTTGCTACTCTGGTTCTAATGTGCTAGCAGCTTTTCATCTATTTGCATCAACCCTATGCCCATTTAAAGCCAGAGACATTCAATTGTCATCAAATTTGTGGTATTTCTGATCAAATTGCTAGTGTGGTGAGTGACTTGAGATTTGAGAAGCAGACCAGGGTGTTGACAATTGGACACTCTAGCAGTATGGCAAGGTTGCCCTTCAGAATCACACCTAGCACAGATGACATGGCTCTGATAAGATAGTGAGCTAAGGGAAGCTGGATTTTGGTGGACCAGGGAATGGGAAAAATATCACCAACAAACACCTGGGCCTCATTTATCTCACCTATCTGTCAGTATCATGCCAGTTACTTTCCAAAGGTGCCACCACGAGTGTAACACATAGTGATATCCTTGCCCCAAATCACACTTAGACCATGGGCACATAAATCCGGCCTTATGCAGCCTCAAATGCAGCCCACCCAGTTTTTTCCAGTCCTCCATGTTGTACTTCTTCTCCTCACCCTCATACTTTACCTTTGCTTTCATCTCCTGAACTAGATGGGAAGTTTCCATCTCATTTAAACAGTGGACAACCAGATGTGGATTATGTTACGATTCTCTTTCCCTTTTTCTTTCTTGTACGATACGAGACTCATTACTACTCGTCTCTTATCTCCACGGACTTATTTTTCGCTTATCATTGATGACTCACTTTCCCTTCCCATTGTTCCGTCGGTATTCCGCCTCCTTCCAATTGCTTAGTCATCATTCCTTCCATCGTATTCCATCAGTTTCTTTACTTGCCCTAAAGGCTTACATATCCAATATATATAAGCCCTAGATACAACTCAAGCGTTTCCTCACGCTTGAGCTCCTTTGTATTTTCCTTTGTCCCAATCAATCACTCTTGCCTCCCTTCGAACCTCTGGTATTAAGCCCAGTAACCTCGAACCCCTCGTGAACGACTCACTTGGGCATTGAACTTCTGAACCTCTTTCGATTCTATAAGCCTTCGTCGTGCTTCTGACTTGACGCTCGTCTCACTCCTCGACATATCAAAGGCTACGCTCGTTCCTACCCGGACCAAGCGTAACAGATTACAATATGTATCACCCCATCTCAAAGAGAGACCCACTCAGAGAATCAAGTCAATGACCTTGACAACTCTTTTCAAGGCCCATTTTCTCATGATGTTGACGTGTAGTTTTTGCATGGAGTAACAAACTCTATCAAACTATCATGTCAAATTGAATGGTAGGTTATTAGCAACTAACTAATATGAGAAATACTTAAATTTTGGTATACAGGTCAACCTTGCAACTCTAATAGGGTTTTTCTTTAGGATGGCACTGCACCAAACCTGGCCTCTGAGAAAAACAGCAATGATTGGATGCTGTACCATAATCACTTGGATTTAAACTTGTAGACTTTTTATTCCAGCAAACTATTTGCTAGCCATCAATCAATAGTGTTCACAGGTCTTGTAGATTTTGAAAAATTCACAGACTGATGAAAAACTGCTTGCAACTGGTCTTTTCTGGCAACCAAAGACATACTACTATGACCCCCCTATCTACACTATTTTCTTTACACTTTCCCAGAAATGGGCATATTCTAGCTGTTTATGGACAGAATAGGCTGCATAAGCACTCCTAATGTAGCCAGGGGCCTGGTGTGACAGTCTACGAAGGGGATACACTTTTCCTTTCTCTTTTCCTTGTCCTCATCTTCCACTTCTCTACAGACTCATCTTGTCACCGTACACAGTTGTATTTGTAGTGGAGTCATCCTCCACATATACCAGATACATTTCTTGATTCACTTTCCCTTTCCGTCTCACATGGCACCCCACTGATATCATATTTAGACTTCTGTTCTGTCTCTGCCACATCCACCTTATCCAGACTTCATAAGGCTGTGCCATTGCCTTCACATTTCATATTCCTATTTCATATTTGTGCTGTGCACTCATAATCTTCTGACTGTGGATGCTGTGCATTGAGTCATACTTAGACAGAAACGAAATCTCTTTAGGCTCCCACTCCTTTCTTTCCTTTTATACCCTTTGCATGGACCAGGGGCCTACCGTATAAATACTTGTCACTTCCCTCCATATATTTTCCCTCCAAGCTAGTTCTACACAATATCAGTGTTGTTTCTTGTTGTCACCTCTGAGTCCCCTAGAGTGCTTAAGTCATACCTTGGGAGAGGAGAGACCTGCTTAGGCTTCGCATCGTCTTGAAGCTTGGCACCACCTTTAGTGTTCCCTCGTCACACCACACTTGCTTCTTGCTATGCTTCTTCACCCAGTATCACAGCACACTATGATAAGTCTACACTGTGCATCACACCTGGGCTACAATCTTCCCAGCCATTAGTAAGCCTCATATGACCATTATTACCTTGAAGAAGACTGGTCTTTGGAAGACCAGTTGCATCATAAAAGACTGTTCAGAACCAGCTTTTATCAGTTAGGTCCAGTCTTTCAATATAAGGCAGTAAAGACTGAACTAAACTAGACTTTTAAACACTAACCATCAGGACTGTTACAAGGTGATTAATAGCATTCTATTAGGCAATGTAAAGTGGGACAGCTTCAGTATCAAGTATACTGGTGAATGGCCTACTATAGGTGTTATTCTCTGGATGAATGACACATATGAAATCTGATTCCAAGATCCTTGCCAACTTGTACATTCAACCCTTGGGAACTCTAAGTTCACAAATGAGATGGACTTTTGGATCTATTGGGAGTATGAGACTGCTATAGGACAAATGCTGGTTCCATGACTTTATGTCTGGGATTGACCTTGGGAGCAATCAGTGAGTCTGTAGATTTAGACATCATGTTCAGGAGCTAACTCAAACTCAAGGATCTCATTGCTGAGGATGTAAGAATGCACAGCTCAACATTTGTACTAATTATCTTAGACAGTAACAAGACAATGGTCTCAGTTGCCACACTAGTAGGACAAAATAATTTTTATCCACTCTACTTATCCATGGTTCACAACAATATTTAGCATGCACATTGCAATGCACTCATTCTCATAGGATTCCTGGCCATGCTGAAAAGTATGTTGCATACCAATTGTTGCCCTGCTTAATCACTTTGCTAACTGGACTTTCCATAGCAATAAAGGAGCATCCATCAAATGCAGTGCTTCATTCTTTCAAATCACAGCTTTTCCATACATCATTATCTAGTATTTTAAGCCTGGGATGACAATGCCCAAGGTTGTGTGAGTTGGTGATGGGCATTACCATTAGATTAGAGTTGCTATGGCTTCAGCTAGAGCCATCTTAGAACCAGGAGCTGATATCAGCTCATGCCAAATGCCAAGAGTTGAACTGAGTAAATCTCCTTGGCTTATACTGGTTGTTACCAAATGGAGCCATCTGGCGGCTTAAGCCACACACCAAATCCAGCTTCACAGCAGACATATTTATTCTGCCACATCAGCCCAAGGCAAGACCACCTTGCCATAGCACTTCATTACCTCAGATAATAATCAACCTCAAACCAAAACACTCTAAACTCTGGAGTCTAGAGCCACTAGAGTACATATTTAATCATTGGCTGAATTGACCCACTGATGATTACTATCAACTAGATCCTAAAGACAGATGACACAAGACATTGATGATGTTGAGGGTAATACTACATCCCACAGTCATGTAATCATTGCACTAGCTGATACCTCAAGGCTTATCAACCTGTTAAGAGCATGGTAAGTCACTAGTTATAATTTATAAGAGTATGGGCTGATGACCAGTATACATCCCTCATAACATGATGGCTCATGGTCATTCAGGACATTTTAGATGTGACAATGTAGCTGCCATAGTAGAGCCTGGAAGAAGGGCCCATGCTGATCTTGGTCATAGTTATGGTCATGGTTACACTCACATCCATGGTGAAGACTCCACTGCTACCAACTCTTCTTAGGTAGCTTCTCCAAATCCCTCTGACTTCCCTTCCAACCATGATGGTGATGTTCCTTCTCCTTGTGTTGCTATTGAAATAGAAACCTTTGACCTTAACAATATATCTCATGCTGACTCAGCCAATGGTAGAAATATGGAGCTGATATGGCCAGCTCATGTACACATAGCCTCTCTTATCCTCCAGTTATATCGTGTTTCATCTTATAACTCACTCTGACTAGTATTGCTTCACCTCATGTTTACTGCATGTTTCTTATCTCTGACTTACACTGACTATTAGCCAATAGCATTTCTCTCTCATATCACACCATATTATCTAGCCAATAGGACAGGAGGCACAGCTTGGTCTGTGTGCCTATTCCCATAGTATAAATAGCTGATCTAGTAGTGTCTATTCTCTAGTCTAGTTCACTTGTTGTTTCCCCTACTTGTTATTCTCCCCTAGTTCCCCTTTTGCCATGGCAATCCCATATAGACCCTAGTGGTCTTCCCTTCATTCTAGAACACAAGGTCTACTCATTGCAAGTGCTATTAAGCCTCAAACAATTTCTAGGGCTTTCCAGTCCTCTATAGAACATAGGGTTGTTACAGCTAGTTTGCTTTCAGTAGCTTTTTCACTTTTAACACCTAGAAGGCTAGACTTACACAGACATAAATAATTGGGAACATGGACACATCACATCTTTGAATGGCTGAACCGACCAAAGAAAGGTAAACTGTTATACAGTGACTCCAAAAACCCTTTCCATACCAATCTGGATGGTGGTACACTTTGCGCACCACCAACCACAGTGGGAATTCTGCTTAGCTTTGATGAGAACATAAATAGTACATACTCTTGGCGACAGAAATGCCCCCTAGGTCATGTGATCAGGTTCACACGCCATCAAGATATGGCCATTTTAAAAGAGCAATACCATGGAAAGGTTTTTTTCACTTTTCAATTGATAATCAGGATCTCAGTCAAACCATAGATTATTTCTTTTGTTTATGTATACAAGCACAGATACACATCTAAATAACATGTCTAAGATTTCCCAACCACTACCATGATTAGATCCCTCTCTCTTATCCAACTTACCATAACCCTTTCCATGCTTAATGCTGGCCACCCTAGTGAATCTATTGCTGAGGACACTGCTGTCAGCCCTTCTGCAATATCAAAACCACCTTTGAAGAAGCATTCTACCATTCCAAAAGCTGTTGGGAGTCATCCTTTCAAACTTTTCTCTTCCAAGATCCAATATGCTCAGTATATCATTGCCTCTGGCAAGGCTGACAATGGTATGCAAGTGACCAAAGCAATTACCAATATCATCAATACACCCCTCCCTTCTGAGCCAGTTTGTTTCCACTTGAAGAAATCTAGTATGAAGGGAAAAGTGAAAAAACCCTTTCCATGGTATTGCTCTTTTAAAATGGCCATATCTTGATGGCGGGTGAACCTGATCACATGACCTAGGGGGCATTTCTGTAGCCAACGGTATGTACTATTTATGTTCTCACCAAAGCTAAGCAGAATTCCCACAGTGCTTGGTGGTGCGATCCAGGTTAGTATGGAAAGGGATTTTGGAGTCACTGTATGTATAAAGTGAGGTAATTTTTGGATTCCCATCTCATGCTTCTTCCAGTCCTGTGATATCTAGGCTTACTTGCTACCCAAGCAACCAGCTATCATGCCTCACAAAGTCCACTAAATACCAATCAGCTATCTCATCAAACAACTGCAGTGGGGTATTTTGGAGCATGCCATTTGGCAAAGGTAGCAGCATTATAAACATACAAACCTTTACAAACTACAAGATAGTCAGCCATGCAATCAGCAGTATTCCAGACATCCCTGTGAATGTGAAGTTCATGCCTGCCATTCCTGATTTGGTGGCATTTCACCATTGCTTTCTCCTTGAATATGCATTCATGCAGAGCAATGCAGACATCACATGGAAGCTTAGGGCATATGTCACAGATTTCCCCAACATCATTGCAGTCTCCAAGATTCTAATCAAAGAAACCCATATGAAACCCTAAGTGATATCTCAGGTGTAGTGTGGGTATACAAGAGTGATTCAGTCCAGCTTGTCACAGTCAATGAATGGGTATCCTGTAGCAAAAAAAAATCAACATGTATCCAGTAACCCACTGTGGACACACTTTCATTAACATCACTGGAGTTGAGGTGTCAATCTGGATCCAAACTGCCAAAGACCTCATTGATATAGTGAAGTTCAAGACCGATACATAGATGTTTGCCTGCAGGATAAGTGTTTTTTTTTGTGCAGTTAGACCATAGTTGAGATACTTCCTTTCAGACACTCTACCCATCTATTGACATAAAGTCAATGAGAAGATGGGTCTGATGATGAGAAAGATCTGAGACTTAGGTGCCTTATATATTGAAGCTATTCACAACTATACCCCATCTACTGAGTCCAACTCTGGCTCAAGTGTGTCTGCATTCAGACTGAAGCTGACTCTGAGTTGCACTGCCACATTTACAGTGAGTACAGCTCATTTAACTAACAGGACAGTCTTTAAATAAGCCTTCTTAGCTTCTTTGAGTGTTCATGAACTAGAGACTAAATTTGAATTGCTCTCTGAAATTCAGCTGCACACAGGACTAAGGCATGTTACATACCTAGCATTCCCTGAAGTACAGTTTGCAAAATTCCTAAAAACTGTGCTTGGGGCTGTTAGCAAGCATTGTTAAATAAGAATGAGTATTAACAAGTTACCACATATTTCATGCAGCCTGCATTTTATTCTGTAATCCATCACAAGTATGACTACAAATAGTATGGACTATGCCATACTCCTTTTGCCATTGACATTAACATTCCTCTTAGGGATAGATCATGGATTTCCCATTTTCATAAAAACTAAAAACTTCTTTCCAGATGTTTTGTGAGACCCCAGAAGCAACTATATGGTCATCTCCTCAGATCTGAACATTCCATTCATTATCTGTGAGGTGGCCTTGGATACATGGGAGATTGAAACATAATTCACTATGATTATCCTTGAAAACAATATGAAACTATACTTTTATTGTTCACTACTGTCATTAGCACAGATTATGGTGAGAGAATGTTCTTTCCAAGCCCCAACATATTGTTGAAGTCAATGCCTCTGCTGGAAAGTTGGAATCCTGCACTGCATTCTCAAATGGAGGGGGCTAGGACAGAGGGTCATCAAGGTCTCTTACTACTACTTGTATATCACCAAAGTCTGCCTCCAGCACTGCACAGACCACTGAGATGCTATTGCTGAGGTGGTAAGAAAGGAGCCTGGTGGGATGTCCTGTTGTTCAAGTCATCTTAAGGGCTACTCAATCACAAACAGATGTACATGCTCCTTGATGATAGCTTTGAAGCAGCTCACTAGGCATGAAAGGGGCCATAGTAAGGCTTTTTTGTGATACTTACATTTCTCCAGAAATAGGGCTTTACTCCCTCTAACTACATGAGTTAACTGAGCCATCAGACATGATGGAACATGGAAGAAGAGGCAATAATCTCAGCTAAAGAGACATTTAACATCAATACTGTTGGGCAAGCACATTAGTATATCAATAATTCAAGCATCAATATTGCCCAGGCTAGCAATCATGATGCCTATACCACCATTGAATCCTATCTTTCATGAAGTGCTGTTATTATGGCATATTAGTTATATCAAGGAAGACAAAAACATCATATTAATTATTGATACAGAAAGGTAGTTTTATTTGAGTACAGTCAGCCAAGTCAGAATGTTATCAACACTCCCTTACCTAACAAAAATCATTCACTGTTTTCTTGTTTAAGCTTCTGTGTGCCTTTCACTGAGTTTCACAAAGTTAGCACTCCAAAGCAAGGTATTATAATACACTTCTCCACCAAACTAATATTATACTGCAGAGTTTTACCATTACCTAACAAGAGCAAAAATGCTAATGGAAGCAGATCTGGATGACTCTGGAGTCCACAGTGAGTAAAGGATACAATGTGGTGCTACATGGAGTAAGTATACTTCAAGGTAAACAAACAGACTGGGATATGCAAAGGCAAAGTCCTATATGGGGAGACACAATATTATGGGGCACAGTTAGAATACAAAGTGAATGCTAAATGAGGTGCAAAATCACTGGAACTAATACTCCCCCTTGATCGTACAACTTTGCCAATCAGACTAACTCCCCACTGTTCTAGCAAGTCCCATCATCTCACAGAAGCACTGCACCTTGACTTGAGGCAAAGGCTTGGTCAAAAGATCTGCAGGCATGGCTGATATAGAGATGAATGTAGAGGAGACAATACCTTCATTGACCACATCAAGCTTGCAATGAGAATTAATGCATATTCAGTTGCTTCATGCATCCATGATGCTCTGGATGCTTGGCTACCTGGATTATAGACTGGTTGCTTGATGGCATTCCAATGGATGGTTCCTGGACTAGAAGTGAAGGAGGTGAGTTGGCCCACAGAGTAGGCAATATCTGAGTAAGTGGTATAGCAGAAATACTGTAGGGAACTGATGGCAGGGCTGTAGGAGACATAGTACACACAAAAGTGAGCTTCTCAGGCATCTTGGCTACTTGATCTAGATAAAGAGCAGTTCTGGATCCATAGAAAAGTAACAGGCTTGCAATTAGCTATCCCAAAGCCATCAAGCATGTTGATGCAATACTGGGGCTGAGAAATGGTAAGAGAGTGGTTTGAGTGATCCTGATTGATCTTGATCTCCAGGATCTCACTTATATGTCCACAATCATGGACCTTGAAGTGCTTTCCCAGATCTGCCAAAGCCTGCTTGATGACACCCATAGATTTGGAAGCAAAGATCATGTTATCAACAAAGTGAGGGAGAATGATGTGCATGTCATTTTTGACAAAGATGATATAGACTGCAGCATCAGAGTAAGACTAGGTGAAATTCATAGATTTGAGTACATTGTGCATCTTGTGATTCCAGTGATTTTCACCCTGTTTGGTGCCATAGACCACTTTCTTGAGCAAGCATACAAGCTCTGCTGGATCACCTTCAGCAAAGCCCTGGGTTGCTCCATATAAATTTCACAGTCGATTTCGCTCTTCAGATAGATATAGAAGATGTCAATAGACCAGAGGTGCATGTTCACAAGAATGATGCAAAGGGTAGGAAGGTGCACTGTAGAAGTGAAAACCTCAAGATACTCAAATTCTGGATGCTGGGTAAACCCCTGAGCAACAACATCCCTGATATTGCTCAAAGAACCCATCAGTATGGTACTTCTTTGCAAATACCCACCTAGAGCCGATGACTAGACAATCCTTGGGTGAAATGAGTATCCAGGTCCCATTGCTCCTCTTGGTAGCTAACTCCTCAACTATAGCTTTCCTTCATTTAGCAGCATCATTTCAACACATTACATCAGCATAGGTCCTAGGTTAGAGCTTCACTGGCTGTGAGGGCAGTATCTGCAGTGAGATCTGTGTTTTCATCCTTATCTTCATTCATACCATTGATAAGCTAAGCTGGACTTACTTCCACCACTCTCTTGGAGGATTTCTCTATCTCTGAGGGAGTTGAGCACCAAGTCCAATTGGACTAGGTGCAGCTGGGTGTGGCAGAGCTTATGGTGGAGTCAAACCCTGGTTGTTGTTGTTCTGCACATACACATAGGCAGTGCATCCCCAGACTCAAAGGTAAGACACATCTGATTTCTTGCCATGCCATCACTCATAAGGTGTAGCATTGTCCACAGCATCAGTGGGGCATGGATTTCAGACATGTACAAGTGCAGCCAATGCTTCTGAGAATCCTGGAAGGCTGGAGACAAGCCTGACTCATTTAGCATGGCAGTGATGCATTCATTGAGTAGCCTATTGGCTCTCTGCAACAACATTCTGCTGAGGGTGAGCCCTGACAGAATATGCTAGTGAAAATGCCACACTGGGTAGTAAAGTCCACAAAAGTGTTGCCCATGTACTCACCCCCTTGTCATCTCAAAGCATCTTGATCTTCTGCTTAGACTGGTTCTCAGTGAAGGCTTTGAATATCTTGAACACATTGAAGATGTCTGATTTGTGCTTGATGGGGAGAACAAAGTGATATCTGGAGTAATTGTTAATGAAGCTAACCCAATAGCGATAGCCAGACACTAACATTACCATCATGATATATTAGCATATCTGGTCATTGCATGTTCTAATACCTACCCACATAATCACTGGTTCTCTTTGCATTAAGTGTGCTCTCTCTATAGGCTCCAAAGTCATTCTAAGTTGATTCATTAAGAGGCTCATGCATTTCAATTAGCATAGTTGCTTTCAACAGGTAGGGAGCAAGTATAACAGTACACACTAGGCTTGGAAATCTTTGGATCAATGTGGACACTCAATGTGTTAGCTTTGGTTATTTTGCATCTCATTGAGCATTCATTTCATGTTCTCACCATGCCCATGTTGTTCTCCTTGGTCAATTTACATATACTACTTGTCTGCTTCTCTTTAGTTTGTTGTGATGTCTGTAGACTACCCATATAGGACTTTACCTTTGCACTTCCCAGTCCATTCTGACTGATTATATTTATGTTTGTTTACTTTGAAGCATACTTATTCCCTGGAGCACCGCATTATATTCTTTGGTAACTCACTGTGGACTGCAAAGTCATCCTGAGTTGATCCAGTAAGTGGCTAGTCCACTTCCATTAGTCCTGCATGGGTAGAGACACCACAACAAGCTAAAGAGAAGCTGGAAAGCAGTAGGTAAGTAAAGTGACCATTGAAAACAACATGGGCATGGCTATGAAATGAACACTCAATGAGGTGTGAAATCACCAAAACTAACAGAAGGTATCACCACATTGTATCTACAGAGCGTGATAGCATCAGTTACCAGTTTTAGATACCCATCTCAACTGTACATTTCACCCCTAATTATTGTGTCTTTAGGTTTATTATGGCCAACCAAGAATTCAATGTGAAGTCAGACAATGCCATTATTGTCATGTGAGGGGATCACATAAGCTGTGATCTAGGTTCTCAGATGAGTCCAATCATGCTAAGATATTATCATCATGCTTAATTGAAACATTTGTTGGATTTCTATTACTATTCTCATCGTTCACTATGTACAAGATGGTGGTAGGACAGCATGGTGATGTATGCAGTAGCAGTGTACTTATGGTGATATATTGAGTGTAATTTGAGCAATGAGAGCACAGGTGACAGGGAAGTCCATGACTGGAATGTGCCTTGTCATTGTGATAGAGGTGGTTAAGATGTGTTAAATAATGGATAGTGGTGATGGTGGTTATGTTGTTTGATGACATATTTTGATGTTGTGTGTGTTACACTCTGTCCAGATAGGAACAAGCATAGCCTTTGATATATGAGAAAATAAGGAGAGTGTTGAGTCAAAGTACAACAAGGACTTATAGATCAAAGAGTCAATGATTCGAGGTACTCCATGGGATATCCACATGAAGGTCAAAGGTACTGGGCTGAAACCAGTAGTTCAAGGGTTTAATGGTGTTGGGCTAATCCAACGAGGAAGTTTTAGCCAGAGCAAGATAGATTGTATATGGTACAAGAAGACAAAGGAGCTTAAGTGTGAGGAAACACTTGAGTTGTATCTACAGCTTATATATGTTGGATATGTAAGTGGTTTAGAGTAGACATAGAAGACTCTGGAACATGATGGAAGGAAACAATGACTAAGTAAATGGAATGCCATTGGGACGCCGGCGGGATAGGCACAGGAAGGAATGAGTCATTGTAGAAGAAAGAGAAGATAAGTCCGAGGAGATCAGAGACAAGACACAATTAACGAAGAGGAAAAAGAATGAATTGTAACAGTGTGATCTTTGTGTGTGTTATTTAGGTTGACACAAATGTCCTAAGTGTTTTTCAACATGCATGCCAGCATTAGTAACTACCTGATGTAAGTAATTCAAGTACAAATTTACAATTAGAGAGTGTCACATGACAACTATTCATGGAAGCAAGAGTAACACCATCCCAGACATCCATCTCTCTCTATTGGCTCAAGGTAGGTATGTATGTATCCAGCAAGTATGTCTTCCACATTGACATCCTCACCTTTGCAGAGGATTTCAGAATCCTTCAACCAACACTTGAGCTTGAAATGATTCATTATTGCATCTCTAACCAACCACGAAATACTGTAAAACTGATTTTTTGATTCACATCCATTTGTGGTATGTACAGTACCATACTGCATATAGCAATCATACAGTACTTATATAACCCTTGTATGTTTAATGAGAGCTAAACTACCCCAGTAGGTCATGATTACTTACTATGAGGAGTTGAATACTGGAAAGCTCATCACCAAATGGCACAAAGTCTCTTGAGTGGAGATATGTAACTGATTTGTTACAAACATACCCAACTCATGATCAACAGTCCAGGAGACCTTAGTAAGCTGCATGTGTTCATGGAAAAAAAAACTTCCTTCTCTGGAAAAGCCAACAACTGTTAGTGTTGGTGATTTCGCACCTGATTCATGCCTCATTTCGTGTTCTAACCATGCCCATGTTGTTCTCCATGGTCACTTTACTTACCTACCGCTTTTCAGCTTCTCCTTAGCTTGTTGTGGTGTTTCTACCCATACAGGACTTTACCTTTGCATATCCCAGTCAATTGTGGCTGATCTGTTTATTGTTGTTTACCTTGAAGCGTACTTACTCCCTGGAGCGCCACTTTGTATCCTTTGGTTACTCACTGTGGACTCCAGGTTAGTATCACCTTGTTATTTCTCTCAATATCATCCTGGTTACTCACTGTGGACTCCAGAGTCGTCCTGAGTTGATCCAGCAAGTGGCTAGTCCGCTTCATTAAGCATTTTCGCTTTTATCAACAACTGGTGTGTATACCAAGTATAACTGACCTGGAGATATGATACTATTCCTAAGGGATCAGCAAGTTAGGTTATAGCTGTGTGAATAATATACTTATATCAAATTGATAAGAGTGAAAATGCTTATTGAAGTGGACTAGCCACTTACTAGATCAACTCAGGACAACTCTAGAGTCCACAGTGAGTAACCAAAGGATACAATGTGGTGCTCCAAGGGGTAAGTACACTTCAAGATGTAAACAGATCAGCCACAATGGACTAGGAAGTACAAAGGTAAAGTCTTATATGGGTAGAGACACCACAACAAGCTGAAAAGAAGCTGAAAAGTAGTAGGTAAGTAAAGTAATCATGGAAAACAACATGGGCAAGGTTAGAATGCAAAATGAATGATGAATGAGGTGTGAAATCATCAAAACTAACGGATTGTTGACAGCTACCATGAATTCTTCCATCATTGAGCTCAGGTGGGGCTTGCTAAAATCATATGCATGCTTGCATCTCCATGTCTAGCATACCAATTTATTGGCCATGTGAGAGATGAGATGATTGTACACATGTACCATGATAATCTAATCTCATCTTGTTGGATGTTTGGAATTCAGCTTTGTACAACCATTTTGCAGAGAAGTCAAAGGTGCTTGTGTTGAAATACCCTCTAATTACCACACTCTTGTTCATGGAGAGAGCTTTCCACACCATATTGAGTGACCTTTCATGGTTATGGTACTTTGAGAGAAACATCATGTGATGACATCACTTGTGGAGGTAGATTTATATAACATGGCTAACACTTGGATATACTGGAGATTATCATTGAGTATGTTTATGACTTTCTTCTCACAAATATGGAAGAATGGTACATTGTTGACTTATCCACTGAATTGTGGGCACATCTACATGGAGTTGCATGCCTCAAACACTAGTCATGAGATCCAGTGGTACCTTAGCCTCTCCAATGCAGCCAGTTCCCTGCTTACAAAGGTCATGGGCTGGAGTACTTGCATCATCCATTTGTGTGCTCTGAGAGGTGACTAGTTCACTGGCATCATTGAATTGGGGACTTAAATCAGCAGCATTAGAGATATTGGCTTATTGGGACCATGAGTGGCTTTTGCCTTAGTTTTAGAGAGTGGGTGAGGGATGGATGAACCATTAGCTCTCATTTGTAAAGAAAAACTTGGAGATAGAGACCGTCACTTGACCTTTCTTGAAGAGAAGGGCATGGTCAGAGTGCTTATGTGTAGCAAAGCTAACTAATGTGATGGTGCAGGTGATAAGAGCAGTGATTGGACTATGCACTGTCCAGTTGTTTTTGAGTACTGATATAACCTTGGTAGAGTGCAGCAGCAAATCATGACTTAGCTGTATAGCACTGTAGGACCCTGCACAGCATGTTACACCTGTCACAGTGTCACAGGAAGGTCCCCCCCTGTGCAGTTAGGCCACAGAGCTCACAGTACAGTACAGATTCAGAAAAGCTATGCAGTCAGCCACAGTCCATAAGTGTCTGTGACGACTGTACCATTTGCATAGTCCCTACAACTAGACAGGGCTTTTTTTCGCCCCTCTTACTTGGCTTCCTGACAGTTAAAGTAGTAGAAAATCAATATATTATTTCTAACTACAATAAGTGTACATCCATTTATTTACAAGGTCCTGCGTTCTGTTGTTAATGTGGTGGTGGCAGGTGGGGGATGATGCCCTGTCTCGTTCTCTTCATTGTGGCCGTGGCCACCATTGTGGTGGTAAGGACGCCATTGCAGCTGTATCACCATTGCCATTGGTGCGGTGCTGCATTGTGTTGTCGTCCTCGTTGTCTGTACGATGGTGGGGACATGTTGTGTCGTCAATGAGCTGGTGGTGGTGGTGGTGGGGACACTGCAGCTGCATTGCCATCATTGTCATCTACTGGTGGGGACACTGTGGTGGCTGCATCATTGTTCTTGTTGATAAGCTGGTGGTGGTGGGGACACCATGGCTGCAGTGACGACGACGACTGGTGGGGACGCCGTGGTGGCTGTGTCATCGTCATTGGTGTGGTGACAATGCTGTGGCTGCATCGTTGTTGTTGTTGAGCCACTGGTGGTGGTGGGAACGTGTCGTGTCAACAACTGGTGGTGGTGGTGGTGGTGGTGGTGGGGATGCTGTGGTTGCTGTGTTGTCATCGTCGTCAGGGTGGTGATGGCACTGCTGTGTTGTTGTTGTTGCTGCTATTGGTGTGGGGGTGGCACAGCCACCAAGTTGTTGTTGTTGTCATCATGGCACCACCACATCGATGGGGTTATGCAATATTGTCATTGGGGTGGGGTGGTTGCCATGCCTGTTACGATTCATTCTTTTTCCTCTTCGTTAGTCGCGTCTCATCTATAATCTCCTCAGACTTATCTTCTCTTTCCTCTATGATGACTCATTCCTTTCCATGCATATCCTGCCGGCGTCCCGATGGAACTCCATTTACTTAGTCATCATTTCCTTCCATCATGTTCTATACTCTTCTATGCTTGCTCCAAACCACTTACATATCCAACATATATAAACTGTAGATACAACTCAAGTGTTTCCTCATGCTTGAGCTCCTTTGTCTTCTTGTACCGTGTACAATCTATTTTGCTCTTGCCTCACTTCCTCATTGGACTTGCCCAATGCCATAGAACCTTCGAACTACTGGTCTCAGCCCAGTACCTTTGACCCTTGTGTGAATGTTCCATGAGTACCTTGAACCTTTGACTCTTTGATCTATAAGTCCTGGTCATACTTTGACTTGACACTCTCTTCATCCTCCATTCATCAAAGGCTACGCTCATTCCTATCCAGACCAAGCATAACAATGCCACTAAACTATGGTTGTTGTTGTTGTCATTGGGGTGGTAGTGGTGGTAGCACCACCGCATTGATGTCATTGTCAGGATGACCATTAGGGTGAGGGTGGTCATGCCACTGATTCATGGTCATTGTTGTGTTGATGTGGACATCGCACTGTTGCTGGCCACCAGTTGTTGTTGTGGTGGTGGTGGTGATAGCCATGCCACCACATTGTTGTTGTTGTCTTGGTGGTGGTGGTATGGTGGCTGTGTCATTGATGACGACCTTGTCGTGGTGGTAGTGATGACAATGCATGATGTCATCATTGTAGTGGGGGTGGTGGTGGTGCCACTATGCTGTTTGTCATTGTCATCGGGGTGGTGGTAGTCATGCCACCATGTCAACATTGACATCATGATGTTGCTGTCATGGTGGGGTTGGCCATGTCACTGAGTTGATGTTGTCAACATTGTCAAGGTGGTGGTGGCACCACCATGTCGTTGTCGTCATGTTGGCACTGATGCAGTGGTGGTGGCCATGCCATCATCATGATGAGTCGCCATGTGAGGGTGACATGGAGTTGTTGTTGGCGTGGTGGTGATCGCGCCGGCACATCACCGATGTTGTCGACATGGTGGTGGGTGCCACCATTGTTGCCATTGTCCACTTGTTGTCAACAACACAGTGGTGGTGGTGATGGATATCCAATGAGTCCACCTGACACTAAACATGCTAACATAATCCATCACTCACAAAAATTCAACAAGCCCAACACAGTAATTCAATTAGCATTTATATACTATATAGTACTAGTAGTACTATTAGAACCTATGTAATGACTATGATAACCATGTAATCTACATGCTGTTGGACTGTGTGGGGTAAGCCAGTGTGCCAGTTGTGTCGTCAGGATGAATGCTGTAAGTATGCTGTGATTATCTGCCCAGATCAGAGTTTCACTCTCACTTGCTGTGCGGGGAACTCGAAAACTGTGGGTCATTGTGACATCATACTGTAATGGCTGTGTCACTTATGTGATTGTTCCTAAATCAGATTTTGCTGATGTGAGGCAGGTCAAAACCTTCCAGGATGACTGGATTGGAAGTGAGCAAGCAGGGGGTGGATATGGAGGAAGTGGTGGAGGAAGTGGATAAAATGGTCTGCTGATTTGGGTCAGATAAATCTAATAAGGGTAAAGGTAAGCAGGAGATGTATGTGTTGCGATGGTGAAAGGAAGGTGAGCTGAGCTGAAGGCAAAGGCAGGTGAGGTAGGAGATAAGTGAGGTTAGAGTAAAGGTAAATCCACAAAAGGTAAGGTGAGGTGAAGGATGAAAGGGTGAACTAGTGATGGTGAGATGAGGTGAAGACAAAACTTCCCCAAAGGGGTGGGTATATGTATATGCTGCTTCTTTCAGGAGATTAGTGAAATTGATCTTTGCGGCGAGCTCTAAGAGCTCCATGGGGACCTGAGGGTAGATGGCAGAGTCCTTAAGGTTAAGACCACAGAAAGCAGCCATGAACACAGCTAAGCAATAAATCCAGTTAGGGAATGAAAGCAAGACTTTGGGTGGGAAGGGAGGCCATGTGAGGAGATACTTCAGAACATCCACCAAGGGAGGGTAGCAGGGTGGGATGTGAATGGTTGGAGCTGGACCAGGAAGGCCAGACAGCTCAGAGGAAAGATCCATGGCATGGCCTTTACTCTTGTCTGGTTTCTTCTTGGGAGGAGCCAAGCCTGAGGATCTCCCAGAATGGACCCTATGTGGTGAATTCCTGGATAGGGGAGTGAGTACCTGGTTGATATACCTATTAGTGTGTGCATTGACATGCACCACCAGACCTGGGATAGTAGATCCTGGGAAGAAGCCATGAACTGTGGCAGCAGAAGGGATCTGGGAAAAGGGAAAAGAATAAGTAGCAACATTCCAGGAGATCACAGATACATCATCCAGGTTGGCATTCTTTATGGAGTTCTCACCTGCAGGGTTACTTTTCTCAGGATAGTGTTACTCTTGGCCCAGGTAGGAATAAGTATAGCCTTTGATAAAATGGAAGTGAGAAGAGTGTCAAGTCTTAAGTATGATGTGTTACATTCACTCCTATTCCTAGTATTATTCCCCTATTATTCCTTATTTTTCTGATCACTCATTCACTTGTTATTTGTGTTTGCACTAATAGCCCCTATCTTCATATTCACTAGTGAACACTACTACCATTTATTCTCTACACTTTGTACACTTCCCAAACTCCTACAACTCTTCACATCATCACACTTTCACATGTTATACCTCATGTTTGCCTCATGTCCCCTATCCACCTCATGTACACATAGCCTCTCTTATCCTCCAGTTATATTACTACTCATGTATGCCTCATGCTACCCAGTCTGTCCAGCTCAATACCCTATATAGTAGTTCTAGATAAGCACTGCCTGACACAGCTTGGTCTGTGCACATATACTAGTAGTATAAATACTACATCCTAGTCTTGTTCTTCTGCAGTTTTCCAATACTTGCTTCAGAACACTCCTAGTGCTTTTGCTTCATTCTCAAACTACTAACTCTTAAGTGAGTTTGGTCATTTCATGATGAGGACTTAGAGTTCCAAGGTACTTGTTACAATTGCCATTAGCCCTATTGGACTTATCATTTTCTTTTCACTCTCACCTCTATCTATCTAATATGTGCCAGACACATCTACCTTTCACCTATTTCACTCTTCCATTCTAGTAGGTTTCCTATCACACATGCATTATAAAGTAGATAGTGAATACAGGGTGCTGTTCCAAAGGAACAAGCTGAAAAGGGTGGGTGGGAGATAGTCTCATCCCAAGGAGTCTAGGGTTGGTTGTATAGGTTTGAAGGGGCAACTAAGATGTGTCGAAAAGTGTAGAAAGTTGTCCAGGGATAATCTGGACGGAAACAGAATGGATGGATAGAAACCAGAAGTGGAAATGAGTATCCATGCCTTGGATGGCTGATGAATGTGAATGGAAGGCATGGATGACATATGATGATGACCAACGAAACCTTCATCAAGAAGCAAAACAGAGCAGACAATGATCCACAAAAAGATAGATGTATTTTCCAGCCAGTACAAAGGTCTTTATAGTCCAGGGCATACCCCAGACTTCATCCAAAACCCTAATGAAAATAAGTGACAGTCAGAGTGTGTATGTACAAAAACTTCTAGGTTCACAGGAGAATGCGTAGGCAGTGTAAGACAAACTACATGATTGTTAGCGCAACAGAGATAGGAAGGTACCCGTCATCTCTACACTGGGTGATGATTCTAGATTGTCCGAACCTATCCAACAATATGTATGTTCACAGCATTGTCTCTGAAGGGTCATCTCTAGAACACATTAAAAAGGATAGATGAAAAGAAAAGAATGAATCCATGCCATAGGCATTGAATCCAATTAGTGGTCCAGTTATAGATAAACATGGAAGGAGGAACATGGACCTTGGACAACACTTGGATGGATATGGAAGAGGATGGATGACTTGCTGGACAATTGAGGATGATTGTCTCAGATCTGGAAAGTGGCAAAAGGAATAATACAATCATAGAGAGCATTGAGCTCTTACAGTGTGCACTGCACACATCCCATCTCCCACATCTCCACTTCCTTTTCACATTACTTACATGCTTTTGCCTCATGCTGCCATATACATGCGTATCACACATGTATGGCTAGGCCTTCCATTCTTCTACCTCATGGACACTGCACCCTTTTCATCACACCAGTGCTAACCTCATATTTGCCTCATGGACATTGTAGATACAACTACAATACATAGGTACAAACATGTAGCCTAGTATATAAACCCCCAATGCAGTGCCAGGAGGACCTCAGTCTTGTCCTCTTGGAGTTTCCCCTACAGAACCTCCTCTTTAGACTCTAGTCTCTATCTCCTGGCCTTTCTCTAGTCTCAAGCAATCTAGCAAGTATGGCTTCACCAAGCATGAGTCTGTAGGATTATTTCAGTACTGGAAGGGATGTCCACATGAGAGTCAAAAAAGCTGGGCTAAGATCAGTGGTTCAAGGATTTGAGGGTTCAAGAGAGCTAGGTGGAGACCAGCCAGAGACTGAAGCAAGTAGGGGGTGTTCCAGTTATTATTACATTCAATTTATGATTGACCATATAGTCTAGCATCTCATGTGATACTGTATACCACTGGAGAGTATTATTTGATGAAGGGAAATGAGTTAATCCTGATTCCGGTTGTCAGCATGAACATCAACTCACTTATCTAAATTAGTGCAAACCAATACTTCATCTTCTGGTAACATGTGTAAAAAAAAATTCTTTCCTCCTCTGCTGGTACTTTATGACAACAATATGATATCTCCCCATATGAGTAAGTAAGGCTCGGCATGATAGGTAGTAATTGCCAGCACACAGTTAACAACCATGTCAGCATGTTGCATCCAGTAATACACAGAGTACACATATTTCAATGGGAATCTGTGCCAGAGAGAAGGAAACATTTTGAAGATTTCTCACTTGACTCCAGTAGCATGCATGCCTGGACAACTGAGAACATAATTGACTATTGTCAAGTTGAAAGCCATGAATGCAGGGATAGGGATTCATTGTGATATGGAATAGTGATTAACCAAGGCAAATCATTGCCAGTTGCAAATAAAATATTTTATGTATAAGATTAATGGAGAAACAAAGAACAGGTGGAAGAGACTGGCCCATTTGACATTGCATCCTTAATATTTCAACAAAAGTAACTAAGGCTTATCAAGACAGAAAGGATTTGGTGTTCTGTCTGGTGATGTCCATTGGCAAGTTTGAAGGTCTGGTGCTGGAGTTGAGATGTGGAGACATCATTGTGTGTCAATCAGTAGAGACTACCCACTTCAACTTAGAGTACATGAGTTAGCAAGCCTTATTCGGTTTCAGACTAACTTTGAGTTCCCAGACCTTCATCTAATGTATGTTAACAAATTATCCAAAAACATACAAATTTTTGGATGTCAAACTCATGTGTTATTACACAAAGAACAATCTATCCCTTACTGGTCAAAACTCTAATGTGCACTAACTATAGTACTGAATGGCCACAAATGCTCATATGTGTTGTGGCAAGGACACACCCCCAAGTGCCAAATCATTGCCCTCCTATCCTTAAAGCATAAAAAATGTCTGTACTTTCCATAACCCTTGGGAACCGCTCCTCTTCCAAAGGGACAAACATACACCTGCCATCAAATGTATCTCTAATAGTGTGAGGGCAGATCCATGAAAACTTGCATTGGTAAGTGGTTCTATCAAGTTCTTCTCATTGCTTCAAATTGAACACAAGGTGATAACCTCAAGTTTTGTACTTTTTGTAACAACACAGAGTCTTTCTACTTGGTTTGTCTTGTATAAATGGTATTGAGCTCTAAAAGGCTCTACATTTGTTTGTGAGGATCAGGGACACTGAAAAAAAAAAAAAACCTCTGCAGATAAATAGTTTATCACCATGGTGAGTTGAAACTTGAAAATGGAAGCAAGTGGTATCATCAACTAGGATTCAATGATGTCAATGGTTCAGTCACCATTGATTAATTTGGTGAGACTACTTCAAAACCCTTTTCCATATCTTAGATCACCAAACACTGTGGGAATTCTACT
Source organism: Boletus reticulatus (assembly GCA_038093535.1). Lineage (NCBI taxonomy): Eukaryota > Fungi > Basidiomycota > Agaricomycetes > Boletales > Boletaceae > Boletus > Boletus reticulatus. The sequence continues at coordinate 55,810 of JBBPSJ010000130.1, forward strand.
TGGCTTTGGTGAGGCCATAATTAGTACATACTCCTGGCTACAGAAATGATCCCTAGGTCATGTGATTTGGTTCACACACCATCAAGGTATGGTCATTTTGAAAGAGCAATGCCATGGAAAGACTTTTTTCACTTTTCAACTAATAACCAGGATCTTAGTCAAATCATAGATTGTTTGTTGTTATTTGTGTATACAAGCAAGGAGATTGAAAAAGTCCACCCACATTGCAATTCCCAACCACTACCATGATTAGATCCCTTTTTTTACCCAAGAAACAATTATTCTTTCCATACTTGATGCTGGCCACTCTAGTGAATCTAATGCCAGGGAAATTGGTGTCACCCCTTCTGCAATATTAAAACTTCATTTGAGAAAGGTCTTTACCATTCCCAAAGCTGTTGAGAATCATTCTTCCCAGCTTTTTCCTCCCAAGCTTAATCCAATATGTCCAGTATATTATTGCCTCTGGCAATGCCAATGATGGTGTGCAGGTGTTATGGTCTACAAAGGGGGTACAATTTTTCTCAACTCATTCCTTGATTCAGTTTCCATTTCACTACAGACTTGTCTCCTCACTGTACGCAGTTGTATTCATAGTGGAGTTGTTCTCCATATATACCAGATATGTTCCTCAATTTACTATCTATTTCCACCTCACACGGTGCCTCACTGATACCATATTCATATTTAGCCTTCCTTTCCATCTCCCCCACAGCCCCCTTATTCAGACTTTGTAAGGCTATGGCATTGCCTTTCATATTTTATATTTCGTGCTGCACACTCATAGCCTTCTAACTGCAGATGCTGTGCATTGAGTCATACTTAGACAGAGATGGAACCCCTTCAGGCTCCTGCTCCTTTTCTTTCTTATTGATCTCTCACACAGACCAAAGGCCTACTGTGTAAATACTTGTTGTCTCCCCCATGTATTTTCCCTCTCTAAGCTAGTTCTACACAATATCAGTGTTGTTTCTAGTAACTTCCTCTAAGTCAACTGAGAGCACTTAGTCGTACCTTTGGATAGGAGAGACCTGCTTAGGCTTCGCATTGTCTCGAAGCTTGGCACTTGTCCTTTAGCGTTTCCTTGTCACACCACACTCCCTTATCACACTATATTTCTTTACCCAGTACTGCAAGCATGCTATGTCAACACTATGCTGTGTGATATGAATACTACAATTTACCCCATGTGGATTGATTCCTGGTCTATTGCATGTCACATAGACCAACTGTAGAAATGGATTTTGATTTGAAATGTATGGTCCACTACCAAAACCTTCACTTTGAAATATATTGATGTTTACCACAAGTAAAACAAATGGAGCCATTAAGTGTGCCCAACACACATTAGTGTATTGTACTCTTCTGGTAGATATTCTCTTAGCTACATAGCATCCCATCAGTATACAATTTAGAAGCTCCTAGTGAACCATACCATGTTTCAATCCATTCAAATACTTCCTCAAATGCTATCTTTAAATTTTGATAGAGGTACTCATGATCATCCTATTCTGATGATTGATATAGCAATAGTTGTGAAAGGTTAGTGTGCTGGGCACCTATCACATGCAACTCATGGGAATGCACACCAGTTGGGGTATCTTGTCCCTGTGTGGTCAAGTTTAACATAGAAAAATCTCTCCCATGTCTACTGACTCAGCTGTGATGTGTACCTATCATACCAGGAAAAGTGCACACATAGATAGCTGGTCTTCATGTGAGGCTTGTCCCTGAGTACAAAATGTAATGTCTTGTCTGTCAAAGGCATCTGGAGATCTACCATTAGATTATTTTTCAATCCCTCAGACATCAAGGAGCATATGAAGGTCATCAATATGCCATCCATATTTTGCACATCAAGAATACTGTGAGTAACAGTTAACTGGGTATTTGACCCTTCCTAATAGTCACTTATCCTTCTGCCTCCTCTATCACATTTCTGGGGGGCTACAGGTATGATGTGGCAGTAGAATGCATATTACCCAAACAGAATGTCTTCATCTTACCATGAAACCTGTCAGTTAGCAAACAGTACATTAGATTTGAGACCACCCACCTGTTTCTTTAAGTCTCTCAACCTTTTGACTGCTGGTGCCTTCTCTGCATAAGTCCTGTGAGTATCAGTCCACTCCATGTTATACCCTCAATCACTTGAGCATGGATATACTTGGTTGTTTGGATATTGGGTATTGAAGATTGAAGATTGTGTGGATAACTACTACATACATAAGGGGAAAATGAAGATACTGGGGCAATCTTTAGTTGGTGCATCTTCCACTACATCCATGACATCCAGTCCATCTAGTCCAAACACTTCTTCTTATATATTGTCCAGAAAAACAGGAATTCTGCATGGCTTCCATCTCTTGTGTGATCATTTACCCAGCTGGAGGTTACTGGGAGTGTAAAAACACCAACCATCAGATTATTTGGAACTTGCAATCACAAATGGGGACAATTTTAATAAGATCCAAGTCTGTCAAACATCCTATCAGAGCCTCTCATCCATGTGCAGTAAATGACTATGCTGTCCAATCAGATTGTCAGCAAAATAATTTTTCTTAGCTTGGCCATGGTGGGAATGATACAGTGAGCAATTAGTTGGCAACATGCTTAGCACAACAGCGCTTAGTGGATGTGACTCCACTTATCAGGCCTGATATAGTTTGATCTTGCAAGATCTTCCCAACCTCCCAGGTGATTGTGGTATTCAACCTGGTTATGACACTCTTAAGGTATATCCCAGTAACCAGAAGGAGAACATAAATCAATCCCCCTGCAGCAATGTAGGTATACTTGATATCTTAGGTGACCCAAAACCCAAAGATTCCCAGGGACAGCAGATTGGGCAAGTGGGTGATGTGCTGCCTATAGAGTTGTTGTGAGTTACCCCCTTCACTAGTAAAAATGATGTTAGGCAATAGCACTGTTTGTCAACTTCAATAAAAACTTATCTCTGGCATTTAAATGTGAGTTGTATATAAGCCAACATATAAAAGAAGTCATTTGTGACTCTATCTGTGATTAGTGCATGACACTGGCCTATAATGTCACTGAATAAATCTCCCCCATGTAATGTGTCACAAGATCAGGAAAGCCTAGCCAATAAACTGTCTGCCCAGGTACCTGCATTGTAAGGAATAGAGTTAAATGTTGCAGCTGCAAGGTTGGTAATCAGAGAGCCAGTGCTATGGTTGTTGGAGGTCAGGATTCGACTACTCTGGGACCATTCACAGGGCAGTGCTATTTCATTATGTCTACATGTCCATTTGGCTTTGAGAGGTTACTGAACTTGCATAGATCCAGTAAAGGAGGGGAACTTGGGTAACATTCTGAAGGTTTGGAGGAGGGGGTGTTATGTTAAGGATGGGCAAGTGTTCACTTCAGGGGAGGTACATACTGTTTCACAAGGGGTGGGCAGTAGACTTGGTCTGTCTTTGTTTCCAAGCACTGACAGAGTCTATCCAAGGCCAAGGTACTGATTACAGAGATTGAGGGTTACTGGTCTGGTAGTACAGGATTAAGTGAACAATTAGTTACATCCTGCTATATAAAATGGAAAACATGAGGCTTTAATGGCTTAGAAGACACTGCACACTAGTAGCCAGATTCAGAAGGTTCCCACAAAAAGACTTGCCTGCCATGTGTACCTCATGTACCTGTACCCTGCTGAGCCAGTCTCATGTAGTAATAGTAACTGTCTGAGTCCTTCTTGATCTCTTCTTTGTGCCCAAGCACATATCTCCCCTCCCTTGGTTTCATCCATGGCCTTTATAGCAGATTACTTGATCCAGAGTCTGTCCATGGACATCCATTCAATAGGGAAGGCACACAAGGTATGTTACTGTGCAATTGTGTGCATCTGACCTTTTATAATCTGAAACACTAACAGCACAGTGTGCTTGGCTACAGGACTGTGGGCTGTTGATTCACAAGGATGGGAAATGCACACCAATGATTTTCTATTTGTAGAATGTCAGAGTTTCCATATAGTGAGTATTTGTGCCATAATTCATATTCTACTTGTGAAATACTAAATTGACCCATGAGAATAGCTTCTAAATTATGGTATGAGTGAATCAATTGCAGTGCTCATAGCATTACTGTCTAGTAAGAATGACAACCTGCTCTTGAATTTCCAATCAAGAAATCTTGCCAGAATCACTGAGAGATGGCTTTTCAACAGTGCTATCATATTGCTGAAAGTGGGTGTTCTTGGAGATAGCATGCTTAGATTAGATTTCTCAGGAGAAAGGACCCCAGTTGCTTGACCATTTTGTACCTAAGCAAGATTCTCTTTCTTTCTTACTTGTCTCTTATACTACAACATGATATTCAGTCTGTTATATTATACAATATACACTGACATTGGATTGTGTGAATGGAAGTTATGTTGTACTCATGTCAGACGATATCTGATGAATAAGTGTACATTGATAGTGTCAATAATGAAGTCTGAAAGCCAAGAAAAAAAAACTATCAGCCCTAAATCAGATACATGTGCATGGCTAAGTTGTAATAATGAGTACTTTCACCATGTCTCAAACACATTACATAACTGCTTCTAGCAACAACTTGAAATACTGGGATGACAGTGATTTGAGATCAACAGATATAGAGTAACATGAGTTAAACAGTTGAGACATTGTAGATCTGGAAGTTGAGTGTGAATGAGAATACAATGTAAACAGATGGTGATTCTAGCAGTCTGAAAATGTGCCCTAATTTGCTCCACAATGACCAACTGAGCACCTACCTGATAGTACTCAGAATGATTTGGAAGTAGTTTGCATGAGTGAATTTATTGTCAGCTGCAGATAGGCTAGAAGCAGGGCATTACATGTACTGGAAATTTGACTAGGGATGTGATATATATAGAACAAACAGTGAGTTGATAATCCCTAGCAGTTAAAAACACATTTGTGAAATCCTATTGTGTGTTTGACAGAGATTGGGAAGCACAAATGATAAGTACAGTGACTCCAAAAACCCTTTCCATACTAACCTGGATGGTGGTGTGCGAAGCGCACCACCAAGCACTGTGGGAATCCTGCTTAGCTTTGGTCAGGTCATAAATAGTACATACTCTTGGCTACAGAAATGCTCCCTAGGTCATGTGATTTGGATCACACACCATTGAGATATGGCCATTTTGAAAGTGTAATGTCATGGAAAGGGTTTTTTCACTTTTCAATTGATAGCTAGGATCTCAGTCAAATCATAGATTGTTTGTTGTTATTTGTGTATACAAGCAAGGATATACATCTAAATAACATGTCTGAGATTGAAAGAGTCCACACACATGGCAATTCCCAACTACTACCATGATTAGATCCCTCCTCTTACCCAAAAAACCATTATCCTTTCCATGCTTGATGCTGGCCACTCTAGTGAATCTAGTGCCAGGGAAACTGGTGTCAGCCCTTCTGCCACATGAATACCTCATTTGAGGAAGCTTTTTACCATTCCCAAAACTGTTGGGGGTCATCCTTCCCAGCTTTTCCCTTCCAGGATCCAATATGATCAGCATATTATTGCCTCTAGCAAGGCTAACAATGCTGTGCAAGTGACCAAAACAATTACCAATCTCAAGAGTATACCCTTCTCTTCCAAGACAGTTTGTTTCCACTTGAAGAAATCCAGTATGGGGGCTGTGATCAAGTCCAAATGCTCTAGTCTCTTTACTAGACATTACAAGATTTGCTTGGAATTTTCTTATGCCAAGAAGGATTGGACTATAGACCATTGGAGGAAGGTCCAATGAGACCAATATCAATTGCCTATGGTCAGATGGGCATAAAGGGATATGAAAAAGAGGCTTAGTGATAGGGTAGTGCAAGAGATGCTTTAGTATGGTGGAGGTTTCTTGATGTTATGGGGCTGTATGTCTTGGGAATGCCTTGGCTATGCTGCTAGCCATGATGGTAGGATGAATGGCTATAATTTCCTTCATATTCTGCAGGATGAACAAATGAATACCCTTGAGTATTATGGTCTAAAGCCTCCTAACATGATCTCTCTACAAGACAATGACCCCATGAATACTTGTAAAAAGGTGAAGAAGTGGCTTGAACAGGAGGATTTCATGATTATAAGGTGGCCTGATATGAATCCTATCAAGGATCTCTGGGGATTCCTTAAAAAAATGCTTGGAGAGCATAAAAACCCTCCTAATGGTGTTTGTGGATTATGGGAAAAAGTGGGAGAGAATGTCCATGGAGAAGTGTCAGAAATTGATTGAAAGCATGTCTAGAAGGGTTCAGGCAGTGCTTGGAGCAAAATAGGCCATACCATGTATGAATAATACTTAAATAATCCTGTAAATTGAAAAGTGAAAAAACCCTTTCCATGACATTACACTTTCAAAATGGCCACATCTCAATGGTGTGTGACCCAAATCACATGACCTAGGGAGCATTTCTGTAGCCAAGAGTATGTACTATTTATGACCTCACCAGAGCTAAGCAGGATTCCCACAGTGCTTGGTGGTGCGCAAAGCGCACCACCATCCAGGTTGGTATGGAAAGGGTTTTTGGAGTCACTGTATTTGGAAGCTGTTCTTTTGCTGTCTGGTCCCCATCAAGTGAAACATAGTGGCAGACTGTGATGATGATAATATTATGACTGATGGGAATTGAGGACCTATAATGAAACTTTCAAGTTTGTGGCAGTGTCATTAAAGTTCACACTGGTGTGGCAACACAATATCATGACAGACTTAGTTAGTTGAATTCTGTTTTGGTATCATTTTAGTTGCTCCCATTATATCACCTTCCATGTACAGGTATTCAAGATGTCTCAAGGCTTTATCACCAAAGGAGGGGTTGCCCACCACCAGGCTCAGCCATATGTTGTGTGTAATGCAGATACCTGGTTAATAGAGATTATATTGCCTCTAGTTGCTATCTCTGATGAACCAGCTGGACGACTTGATGATCAAATCTTTTCCTTTTGTCATCTCTAGTTTCATAGACTCAACTTGTAATTAACTCAGCACCTCACAGACATGGTAAATCCTCATCTGGAAGTACAACCTGACCACACCCTGCTAGAATTCACAGAGGTGAGACTTATTTTTATAGTAGAAGGTAAAACAGATGAAGAGGCAGCAGCACTCTTGGCCAAAGTCTGGCATTTCAGCCATGACAAAGTCTGTGCCCTTTGGGACCAGGACCAGGAGCTCCACCTTCAGGAAGTGCATGAAGAGCAGGAGCATGTGAACAGAGAGAAAGAGCAAGCCTGGGTCTTGTAGGAGTATAAATTGCAACTAGCTAAGGAGGAAGGGTGCAAAAAGCACAAGAACAAGTTCATGTCTATTCCCAACAGATCCCACCCTTCCCACTTGCTACTCATTTACCCTCAATATGCAATAAACAAACTATACAAACAGGAATACATTCTGTTATACAATTTTATCAATTAAGGCATCAGAAAAGCTAAGGAAGAAGGCCTAAACCTCAATGACAACATCCTAACCCTCGTGTGCTCATAAACTGGACGTGTAATCCAATTCACAGCAGCAGCCAAAGCCAAGAACTGCAAGGTCCTGGACAAGAACCTCTCATGGGAGGAATTCAGTGAAGCAAACCACAGGATGTTAAAAACCATAAAATAGGAGGGATGGATGGAGAGTGTGTCCCATGGTATTAGCCATTGAAAGCCATGACTTCTGCCATAGGGTGTGTGAATATGCAAAATGTGCCCTCTTATTGTACCAAGCGCATATCCACAAGCAGTGGCACCAAGCCATTGGAACACCTAACACCTTCTTCCTGGTTCCCATTGTTGAGTACCACATCCTAACCTTCCAGAAGAAATTAAGATACACAGCCCTAAACACACAAATCGAGATCTTAAAGTAGATATGCATACATTCCAACATCTCAAATATTCAACCTTACTATGCTTTTTACAATCACCCTTCTCCCCTCTTCATCTATGTCATCTTGACTGGGGATTTATTTCCATGCAGTCACTATTGGGACACGGGACACCACCATTGACATGTCATCATCCTGCCACAAATCTACCATCCCTGACCTATAGCTCAATACTCAGATCTTGGTTACATGATCTGCCACAATTAACACTAGGTACAGGCCTATGCATGTGTGTACAGCCAGCACCTCTAAGCATCCCATCTCTCCTTCTGCCCCAACCAGCTCTGAGTCCTATGCCACAAAGACCCATTCCTTTCACATTGACCAATCTTAGACCAACCCAAGCCCAAAAGCTACAGAGTTAGAATCTGCTATGCTACCTGTCTATGCTGTTTGCCTTGGCAGAGGAAGATACAGCATTCCAATCATCACCTGCCAAGCCAAGTGAACTTGGGATAACCTTTTCAACATGCTGTGCAAGCATTTCAACAAAGCTTTGCATATTAGAGAAACTGGAGAAACCATATGTAGTTACTGGCAGAAGGAAGCCAGATGCAAAGCATGACATTAAGCACCTATGCTCAGGATGCCTCACAGCTACACATGGAGCTAGTCAATACCCTAGAGCTCAGAAAATACCATATGCAAATGCCATATAAGGCAGATGCTTGGGAGTGAATCATTTTCCATATTTTCTCTGTTGATCATGCACATACACTTCTAGAAGGCCTTCATCTTGGTTTCATCATAGAATTCCCTCCCATCACACATGTACAGTCATCACCCAATAGTACCTCTATTCTCACCTACCAATTCAAATTTGATGAAGTTGTATAGAAGGAAATTACCAAAGGTAGATACATTGGACCATACTTGCTAGACATCATAGAAGAAGTTTTAGGCCCTTACCAAAATTCCCCCCTCTCAATGATACCAAAACCCAGTCATCCAGGCAAATTCAGACTAATTCAGAACTTCTCCTTCCCATACAATATCTTTCCTACTTTCCCTACTCATCTATCAATGACAGCATAACCATTGAGCACTTCCCCTGCACATGGGAAAAGTTCTCTACCATCTACCTTCTAATCTCCAGGCTTCCACCAGACTCAGAAGCAGCTACACAAGACATTGCTGAAGCATACCAAACCATACCACTGCATCCCTCACAATGGCTAGTAGTGGTCTTCAAGGTTTTGGAATCTGAACCATGTCATTCATATTACAGTCCACACTCAGGTTAAAGATGCTACTTGCCTTGACCAACACATTGCCATCTGCAATAAACTTGAGGTTTACATCCCGAATGTATATTCTATACTGTTCACTCTTTGTTTGAGTTACTCAATATGTAGTAGCACACCAATGTATTATCTTTGGAGAATCAGCAGACTATGCTTTCTAGTATTCACACAATGAAAATAGACTTGGAGCATGGAAAATTCATGTCTGTTGATGAACCTAATCATGCTCCTATTTCACACACTGCTCTGGTATACACTGGCTGATTCAGTCGACCATATATTCAAGTATTCTTTCAACTGCATCTCAGCTTGGTGGGCCCACAGCTTTATCTCAAGTATTTGGTGTTTGTTATGCTTGGCCTAGTCTTTGTTAATATGAGGAGTAAAGAAAGCATTCAGTCAAAGTATGACAAAGACTTGTTGAGCAGAGGTTCAAGGGTTCCAAGGAATACACATGGAAACATCCACATAAGGGTCAAAAGAGCTGGCTATGACCAGTAGTTTGGAGGTTCAAGGAGGCTGGACTGGTATCAGCGAGATGGAAACAAGAGCATAGATTTAAAGATACAAGAAATACAAGGGGAACAAGGAGCTCAAGTGTGAGGAAATCCTAGAGTAATGGTCTAAGGTTTATATATGTTGAGTATAGAAACCAAATGAATGTTAAGGGTAGGCATGGAACAACCATTAGTACACATGGAAAGAGATAGAATGTGAGGGAAGTAGTTCACAACTAAGCAAGTAATGATTTTTTAGAAGGCTGGCAAGTTAGGAATGAGAAATAAAAAGGTTGTCAAGAGAAGAGAGAAGGGTTCAGAGATGAGGTATGTATAGTACAACCAAGGAGAGAAAAGAGATAATTGTAACATTACTGGACCACATTGAACAACATCTAGTACATCCCAGAGTAAGTAGCACCAGGAGATTCAGTGTATTAGCATATCCTTCATCATCAATTGAGTTATTGAGTTCTGGAGAGGGAGCAGAATATTGCAGGGGGGGTACTGGAATGGCCTGTCCAGAGCCAGAGAAGTAGGAATAGTAAGAAGAGCAGGAAGAACCAGAACTCCAAATTAGCCCAGTTCCAAGCAGATGATATGCATGGCCTGCTTGCTACCAGCAATGTCCTTATACTTCAGCTCATAGCCTTGGTCAAAGCTTCCAAGGTTGCAACGGCCAACATCAAATTCTTTTTCATGGAAATCCTACAAGCCTGTATCTCATACCTTAAACACATAAAGGCATGGGTTGGCCAGACAAGCACACCAAAGTTTTGTTTCAGTTTTTCTGGAACTTGGAGTCCCACCCTTACTGCTTAGCAATGCAACATAGTGATTGCATCCTTACCACATATGCAGCCAAGATCAGGCATCACTGGCATGATGTGCTCAAGCAGGGCACAGCATTTAATATTGCACTTATTAACAACTATCTTATACAACACATTGTTGTGGAGGTAAATAATGCCATGTTAGGCAAGGTTAGTATGTCATATGTCCCTCTTTCTACACATCCTATCCTGACTGTCCTTTCCCCTCCCTCCCTCCCTTGTTTCTGCTCTCACTACCAACATTGCCATACTCACTCTAATGGATGCTTTATACTATGTACAACCTATGGGTTGAAAGCCTGATGACTAGTGTTTTAAAGTCCAGTTGGCAACTGGTGCAGCAACTAGCAACTGGACTGGACTAGACTGGTTGTGCAACTGGACTGCAGTTGCAGTTGCAACACTTCAGACAACCAAAAATGTCAGTTACAGTTATGATGAGTTGGGAACCAGACCAGTTGTAGTTGTAGTTGTGACACTTGAGGCAACTGAAAATATCAGTTGCAAGTCATGGGGGTATCCCATGACTGCATGGACCAATTTAAATGAATATTAAGTCATCAGAAAGCTCATAGTCAGTACTACATTTCGTATGACTACACAAAGCATGATTCCCATGGGATAGGGGTGAAACAACCAGTCTTTCAAAAACTGGTTACAACTGGTTGTCAACTGATCTAGAACTTATTGGACTGGTTTTTTTCAGTCCAGTTGCCAATTGCCTGTGCCTGGGACTCTCCCAGGACAGGTTGCCTAATTTGAAAGTAAAAAAGTGGACTGGACTGGACTTTAAAACACTACTCATGACTGCACAGGCATCCCCAATAGCAGCCAACTGGTAGTCCCGCTGCTCATATGCATCCCACACAGATGCAGTACACAAGTGACAAAGAAATTCCCACTGCAGATCCCCCCCACAGTTGCACTTTCATGGCCTGATGGGTCAGGAGTAGATGTGCCACACGCTGTCATGAACATGCAACCCTACCAAAGGCATCCAACACAGGAGAGCCCAAAAGGAAAATCAGCATGCCCAACATGCCTGGGATGCCATGTGCATAATATCAACAGATGTACCCCCAACCTATACCAGATGTACCCCAGATGGGCAGCTCATTGACCCCACAGGAGACATCGTTTGCCATGACTGGCAAAAACCCCAAGGTGCAGTTTGGACTGTGAAACAAATGTAATTTTGAAAAGTGAGGTGTCAACTCCAGGTCATATGTGAACACCTCATGACGCATGGAATCAGCTGGATTTCCATCCTGGCCCTGTCCTATGATGTGGCAACACTGGTACACTACATATCTCCCAATAATCATCATGTCGCACTGTGCCCCACTCCATCCCAGAAACATGCAAGGTGAATGCCGTGAACTGCTTAGACAACTTTGTGACATCAAGCGTGTCTCTGAATGATGCAGGCTTGTTGGGGAAACACTGGCTGGATCATCGGATTCACCCATTGTCTCTGGAGGATTGCCTCCATCACAAGATGATGTTGAGTGCATCACCAGGGAAGGGGGAGACACATTGGTTTTATACCTCTGCAGCCATGCCTTTCCGCTGGAAATGGAACAGTCCAATGTGAACTATCGTGAATGGACATACTGCAACATACTTAAATTGTTACAAGATGAGCAAACACTCTGGTGTAAAGCCTGCCACAATGAGTTACAAATACTCAAGGATCACAAGGTCTATGAAATTGTGGATCGACCTGCAAATAGAAAGATTATCAAGAATTGATGGGTCTTTGATGTTAAAACCAATGGAAGAAAGAAAGCCCGGCTTGTAGCCAAAGGCTTCTCCCAGGTAGAAGAGATTGAGTTCGATCAAATATTCTCTCCCATTGTATGCTTTGAGATAGTGCAGTGTATACTCACCCTCTCAGCAATAGAAAACTGGTACATTACTGGTCTCAACGTCCGATCCACCTACCTATATGGCAAACTGGACAAAGAACTCTACATAGACATCCTAGAAGGCTTTATGCCCCCTCATCTGAGGGGGAAGGTCTTGAGATTACTATGTGCCTTATATGGCCTAAAACAAGCAGGATTAGCTTGGTGGCACGAACTTGACAAATCCATGAAAGAACTTGGCTTCACATGTTTTAAAACAGATGCTGGCCTATTCATCTATCGCAAAGGCAAAGAGCTTGTCCTAGTGATTATCTACGTAGACAACACCATCTTCTATGGCCCAAACAAACCTTTCATAGACAAGGTTAAAGCCACATTCATGAAGAGATGGGAATGTTGTGACTTAGGAGAAACACGCAAATTCCTAAGAATGAACATACATTGAGACGGTCAAACTATTAAAATAGACCAGCGAAAATACCTTGACAAATTCATTGAGCAATGTGGTATGACTAACATAAAAATCGCCAACACCCCACTCCCTTAGGGCTACTACCCAGAGAAGAATGATCTACCTGTCTAACTGAAACTTCAGATGCAATTCCAACAGATCATTGGATCATTGCTATATCTTATAATCAGCACAAGACCTGACATTTCATATGTGGTTACCCAACTTGCCCACATGTCTGCCAATCCAGTAGAAGAGCATCTTAACAAGGCTCTATACATCTGCTGGTACTCCCTTGGTACCTGAGATTACTTCCTCGTATATAGTAATGGCAAAACTGGCAAAGGCATCATCGCCTGCACTGACTCTGATTGGAGACAAGACAAAGTCATGTCTCACTCACAAACAGGTTTCTATCTGAAATTCACGGATGGTATGTTCTTGTGAAACTCACACTTGCAAAAGACCACCACTCTGTCTTCTACGGAAGCTGAGTACATGGCCTTGAGCGACTGTACATGCCAGGCTATTTGGATTCATCAAATAATGGAAGAACTTGGCTATCGCCTTGGCTCCATCCCCGTTTGTGGTGACAATCAAGGCTCACTCTTCATAGCACAGAACCCTGTTATTGAAAAATGATCCAAACATATCCAGATCCATTACCATTTCGTACATGATGCTGTGATGCTGTGGAAACAGGTTGAGCTACTCTTTATCCCAGGAACTGACAACCCCACAGATATGTTCACAAAGAACCTTGGACACATCAAATTTAAGGAGTTTCACTCCCAGCTCGGTATGGAATTCAACTTGCCGTCTTAGGACTATGCAGACATTTCTGTTACTTTATATTCCTCACTTTTATATCTATGTATCTACCATATACTAGACAAGAGGGAGTGTTGAAAGGACATGTATCTGAGATCATGTGACCTCATATTAAGTAAGCATTACAAAGTGTATATAAGACTCATCTGAGTCTGAATATAATATATTTCTCTTGATCCACTACTGCTATCATCTCTGAGAAACCCTTCAGTCCAAAGGTAAGTACCCTAGGGTAGATTCCTAGGGATCCTATGTGACAACTCCAGATCCCTGCTATTGCAACAACCACAAGGCCTTAATTACTGTCGCCAAGTTTCCCAAGTACATGGAAACCCTCCATCACCAGCTCAATGCTGCTATAGATAGCAACCTGACCATAAACAAGGTGCACAGCATGACTGAGCATCTGCAAATGACTTATGTTCTGTCCAGGGTTGTGCAGTGCTGTACAGCACTTACAGCCATACAGGAAGGTCCCCCCCTGTCTAGGGCTATCACAGCACTGTATGGCTCAACAAAATATGTTTTTTTCTGGCTCACTCAGGCTGAACTGATCAGTAGGCACTCGCAAGAAGTAGAAAATAAATTGTATTAATTTTTAACTATTACACTAGTCCACTATTACAGTAGTCCTGCAATGCATCATCTCATCTTTGTTGTGCATTGTCAATACATATGTTGTGAGGGGGGAGGATGAGGGTGGATGTTGTCACATTGCTGTTGTTGACATGGGGGTGCAGCAGTGGTGGTGGTGGCGACACAATGCCATCATCGTCGTTGACGTGGGAGCATGGCGGCAGCAGCAATGGTGACACAGTGCTGTAGTTGTCCTCGTTGTCCTCATCTCAGTGGCACATGTGGTGCCACTGTGCCGTCATCAACATTGATGGTGGAGGCGCGGTGGTGGTGGTGGTGGCGACACAACATCATCCTTGTCATTGGTGGTGGTGACATGGTGCTGTAGTTGTCCTTGTTGTCCTCGTCTCAGTGGCACAGGGGTGGCACTGGGCTGTCATCCTTGTTGATGTGGGAGGCGGTGACATGGCATTGTCATTAGGCAAATGTATGGGTATACCCCTGGGTGGCAGTGCTAACACCCGTACCTGTACCTACTCATACACCTGTACCCTCAGTGAGGGTGTGGGTAAATTCATGGATACCACAAATGCATCCCTGTACTGACACCTGTACTCTAAGAACCTGGGAGTCTCTAAAGGACGACAACAAATTGTTGTTGTCCTCGTTGTCCTTGTCTCAGTGGCATAGGTAGTGCCACTGTGCCATTGTCGACATCAACATAGAGGCGTGGTGGTGGTGGCAACACAACACTGTTGTCATCATTGATGTGGGAGCGCAGTGGCAGTGGTGGTGGTGACATGGTGCTGTAGTTGTCCTCATCGTCCTCGTCTCAGTGGCACACATGGTGTAACAAAGTCTGAGGGAGGGCAGGAATTGCCTGATACTGTAATACATTAGCTAGGGATAAAAACTAGGTAAAAGCCTGTGTGCACTTGCACACACTCCTGGCATGACCTCATACAGTCCCCCTGCCTTACTGGAGATTCACAAGGCCATCTCTCTTGCTTGCCACATGGGAAAAACCCCCACTCCTCAGATTGTTCGCAACCTTGAACCAATTGCAACATGCTGGCATCGTGCATGCCAGCAGTCTGCTTTCAATGAGGATGGCCCCTTCAGCACCAGAACCATCCCTCCCAACCACATGGACACCTCTGCGCCCTCTCTCATAGAGCACATGGAGATACCCCAGATCATCAAGATGATCTTCAATTCGGACAATGAGGATGTTGTGAGCCTGGGTGAGGAGATGGAGGTCGATGAATATGTGGAGAGGTTCTTTGACAACTCCCTCAAGTGGTCAGTCCCAGATTTTCTTTGTCCAACACTCACAGGAACTGATGTGTGGATTTTTTTACCTCAGAATACACTAGTTGTACTTTGCATATATCTGTAGTAGTTGTAATGGACAATACTACTATCGCTGTCCCCTTCTCCATGTGTGATAACTGTGAGAACCAGCCTGGTAACAGTAAAGGAAAATAAAGGGCAGATGACAATGTCCTACTGCCAGACATGTGGCTTCTTGATTCTGGAGCATCAGCACACTTTACCAATGACTTGAATGACCTGGTTGAATATTAGGAATTCCCCTCCCCTTAATATTCACAAATGGCAAATGTTTTTGCAAACATTATTGGAAAGGGAATTGCCATTATGCACTTTCAGGGTAGACTTGTCCAGTTATCACTGGTCATTTACATGCCAACATGCAATGTAAAGCTCATATCTATGGGCACCCTACTTACCGACAAGTGTCTAATGGTCAAAATCTGTGACAACAATATTGACATATTTAACAAGTGCTTGAGGACCACAATCCTTAGTTTTCACTCACACAGTGATGCCCTCTACTGTCCATTCTCGTTCCCAGGCCCCCAGGCCTGTTACACTACCTTCTGCAAGGGCACCCACACCACCACCAGCACCTCCAGTTACTCCTCCTCACCATCCACCACTGTTATTATTATAGTTATTATTCAGTTCGCACTCGTCTTGATCACATGACATTACATAATCATCATTTAACTTCTCGTCTCGTCGTCTTGCTCTTTTCCTCAGCGTTCCATTCACTGTTAGTGACGACCGCTGAGGTATGCTTTCGGTTACACTTACTGTATCGCATCCGTGTATTGATAGAGTTACTAGCCTCTGTGTCGGCTAGGTAATATAGCGTTCCATTCACTGTTAGTGACAACCACTGAGCCTCTGTGTCGGCTAGCTCGTATAGGTTATGAACCCTGAGTTCTAAGAACTCAAATCAATGGTCATAGTCGCACACACACAGGGACATCTGTCACTCGAAAATTACACGCGCATACAGTCTGCCCAAGACGCATACAACACGTTTTACACGCATATAGACACCATTATCAGAGATCATCCATTCTCAAATCATGGGAAAATACAATCACATTCAAGATCTTACTGGCACCGAAAACTACTCGCAATGGCACTGTCAGATGACACTCGCCTTACAAGGCGAACGCTTGTGGGCGCATTGCAGTGACGGCACCAATCCTAAAGACCTCATCAACTTTGCCTCCACTATGCCCACCCCCGTCGACGCATCTGCAGTAACCAGTGCGGAACGAGAGTCCATTCTCGACTGGTTAGCTAAGGACACACAAGCAAAAGCCCTTATTGATCGTAAAATCTCCATCACCATCACCGCACTTCTCGATGATTCTCATATGGCACGGGAGCAGTCGAACACCCTAGCTGCCTATTACTCCCGCACTGATATTCTTTCCCAATACGAATTGAGATCTCGCATCCGTTCGGAGAAACTCAAAGATGTGGACGATGTGATTCGTTACATCAGTGTTTTCGAGGATGCTAGGCATCGTTTCATTCAAATGGGAGTAACGTACTCTATGGCGGAATCCGTCTTTGATCTCCTTCAAGGACTTCCCCAAGGTGTCGAGTGGGACATCTTCAGAGAACTCACCATGAACAAACTCTCACCTTTGTCCTCTACCACCTCCACCTCTACGACTAGTCCTCCTCCCAGCTTCACCTTCGAAGATGCCACAAAGCTTTTGACTGAAAAGGCAAATTCTATCATGGGGCATCGCAAACTTGCTGGACCGGGCTCGGAATACACCAACATGGCGATCAGGAAAGTCAACCCCACCACAGGTATCCGAGTTCACAAGAACAATCCCCAAGGTGTTAGGTGCAGCAACCCAGTTTGCGCGGGTAAACCGAGAGCGGAAAATCATGACCTTAAGCATTGCTACTGGCCAGGAGGTGGGATGGAGGATACCGCTCCCGCTTGGGTCCATACCAAGAAATCTGGTAGGAAGAACGAACACGCTGCTGTCGCCCGCTCTCCTGAGCAGACTCCTAATGTGTCCCCCCAATCTTCCTCACTCAAAAGGGAGCTGTCTTGCGCACTCATCTCACTCATCGATGAAAGCGAAGAATTTGCGTTCCTCTCTACCCATGGACAGGCCACCATCCTCGACTCCGGTACCACCTCACATCTTATTACAGACAGGGGGTACTTCATTGACCATGAAGACGAGGATCGTCCACCTGTCAAAACTGCAAGCCAGGGTGACCTCCTGACCACCGGCAGAGGAACTTGCGTCGTGGAGATAGAGCTCGATGGTTTGACTTATCGGGTCACCCTCAGAGACTGCCTACACGCCCCAAATGCAACACTCAATCTGTTATCGGTTGGGCGCATGTTGCAAAAAGGGTGGGACTGCAATTTCAAGGGTGCAACAGATTCTGCAGGTCCTCATTGCGTGTTATTGTTCGAAGGCGAACATCTCAGGAAAGTACCAGCAATGGGAAATCTCTTCTACCTACAGGCACGCTTTCTCCACGCGGCCGAGCTATCTAATGCAACACCTTGCAAAGAGATCATTGCGCTAGCTCAAACCGAGATGAGCACATACACGAAGATACCCATAACATGGAACCTTTGGCACACATGAATGGGACATCCCGGGGGTGACGCAGTCAAGCGCTTACCTCTCGCAGCTACAGGTGTCTCTGTTGATTCCTCCACGCCATTGGGGAAATGTGAATCGTGCATCGTCGCCAAGTTCCCGAGGAAACCATATCCCCTGTCTTCACAGCCTCCAGCTTCATGCATGTTGGATCTTATCCACTCAGATTTATGTGGTCCGTTCCCCGTTCGTACTAAACCACACGGGAAACTATACTTTATCGTCTTCATCGACGACCACACCAATCTCATCAATGTCCAACTCTTGTCGTCTAGGGATCAAGCCTTGGAAGCATGGACCATTATTAAGGCTCGCTGGGAAAATCATGCGGAAAGACGAGTCAAGGTCTTCTGCTCAGACAATGGAGGGGAATTCATAAGCGCAGCATTCACCAAAGCGCTCCAAGATGCAGGGATTGAACATCAACTTTCCGTTCCATATGCTCACCAGCAGAATGGCAAGGCGGAACGAGCAATCCGCACCCTACAAGGACGTGCAATGGCCATGCTTGATGCAGCCAAGCTTCTGCCGAGCCTCTGGGGAGAGGCAGTACTTACAGCTGCTTATCTATGGAATCACAGCGAGTCAGTCATGTTGCCACCAGGTGTCACCCCATTTGAAATGGTAAATGGATGGAAACCTGATCTATCCCACATCAAAGTTTTCGGTTCTTGATGCTGGGCTCGCATCCCGACCAAATTACAGACCAAACTGGGCCCTCACGCTCGGAGAGCTATCTTTGTTGGTTACCCTGAGGAGGTAAAAGGCTACAGGGTACAGGACGCGACAAATCAAGTCTTCTTCATTGCCAGAGATGTTGAGTTCGATGAAAATGTACCTGGACTTCATTCACCCGATGATTCCGATTCTGACGAAGAGGATGTCATTCAACCTATGACTCCCGTCGTTCACACTACGTCTTCATCTATTGATTCCACTACTGCACCTGCCCTATCTGCCCCAGCTGCCCCAGCTCCCACTCAACCTCCTTTACGATGTTCCACTCATGTTCGCAAGCTCACAGAAAAAGGAGCTGCTTGGGCGGCCGGAATGGCTGCCACCCGTGCATGTCTAGAGCTCCTTCAGAAACATAGGGAACAGGCCTCCGAAGCGGATGACAGCAAGGAGGTATCCCTCGAGGATTCCGATGCCCTAACACCCATCGAGGAAAACCCCGAGGTCCCTGATCGCGTTGCAAGCGTGATAACTGAGGAACAGGCTCACTTAACCCTCCGCAGCAATAGGCGTTGTGACCTCAACAGTCCCAATTACGACATGAAACTCCCACCTGCAACTTACGATGAGGCCGTTTTGTGTTCTGATAAGGACGCCTGGCTTCATGCCATGAAAACGGAGCTGCAGACCATGAAGGACATGGGTGTTTACAAGATCACAAAGTTGCCTGAAGGTCGAAAGGCAATAGGCTGTCGTTGGGTCCTGGAGTTCAAGGAGGACAACAAGGGAGGTTCCGCTTACAAGGCTCGTCTAGTGGCACAAGGATTCTCTCAAGTCCCAGGTGTCGACTATGGGGCCACCTTTGCTCCTGTCGTTAAACCAGCTACTGTTCACCTCCTGGTTGCTCTTGCGTGTATCAACGACTGGGAAATCGATACTTTTGATGCGAAACGAGCCTTCCTCTGGGGGATCTTGAGATTTACATGCGCCAGCCCAAAGGCTTCAAGGACGGCAATTGGCGCACAGTTGTCTGGCTGATGCTGCGCACCATCTACGGACTGAAGCAGTCTGTGCTCGAATGGTATGGACAAGTACGGAGTGTCATGGCCAACCTTGGCTTCACCCGCTCCTCTGCTGATCATGCACTGTTTTACTTTGACGGGGTGAACAAGGCCAGTGCTCAAGTCAGGACTCGTTGCCTCATCGGTTGGCATGTGGACGATGGCGTGGCAGTCTCCAATTCCCGCGCTCTCTTGCAAAGGGTAAAACAATGAATTGCGGAGTGATTCAGTTTGAAAGACCTAGGACCAATCACGAAATATCTTGGGGTCCAATTCGAGCGGGACCGTCGAGGCCGAAAGATCTGGATGCATCAGAGCGAATACATCAATTTCCTTCTGCAGGAATACGACATGGTTAATTGCAACCCTGTCCATCTTCCAGCTGACCCGAAATTCCTGCTGGGCGACCCCAACAGCACATATCCCGAAGTCTCAGATATTCGCTCTGCATACATGAAACTCATCGGAGAGCTCATCTATCTCTCCATCAACACACGACCTGACATTGCATATATAGTCAATGCACTTGCTCAATACGGTTCAAAACCAGAGCCTCGCCATTTCGTAGTTGGTAAACGAGTTTTACGCTACCTGGCTGGAACCGTCATGCTGAAGGTCAAATATGCTGCTTCGGAGGACATTATGGACCTCCATGCCTACGCAGACGCCAGCTGGGCGAATGAAACCGGACGTCGCTCTGTGTCTGGCTACACATGGTACTATGCTGGGGGTATAATCTCTCATGTGTCGAAGAAGCAAGCCCCAGTAGCTCTCTCATCTACAGAAGCAGAATACATGGCGGTCACACATGTTATTCAGGAAGGCCTCTGGCTTCGATCTTTGTTCAATGAACTCAGCATCCCTTTTAGATCTCCCATCCCGGTTCATCTTGACAACTCCGGGGCTATCGCTTTGTTGGTCGCGGTGAAATTCCATCAGTGCACTAAGCACATCGACATACGATATCACTTCATATGTTTTCACATTGATGATGGTTCATTCACTCTTATCTGGGTTCCCTCGCACGTTAATATCGCAGATGTCCTCACAAAGGCTTTGCCTCATCCCACTTTTCTCAAATTTCGCATTTCTCTTGGACTCGTTGCTCTCTGAGGGGGTATGTTATCATTATAGTTATTATTCAGTTCGCACTCGTCTTGATCACATGACATTACATAATCATCATTTAACTTCTCGTCTCGTCGTCTTGCTCTTTTCCTCAG
The DNA here is from genome assembly GCA_038093535.1 of Boletus reticulatus. Taxonomy (NCBI): domain Eukaryota; kingdom Fungi; phylum Basidiomycota; class Agaricomycetes; order Boletales; family Boletaceae; genus Boletus; species Boletus reticulatus. Next base: position 76,914 of record JBBPSJ010000130.1, read on the forward strand.
TGTTCCATTCGACGACCGCTGAGGTATGCTTTCAGTTATACTTATCGCATCTGTGTATTGATAGAGTTACTAGCCTCCGTGTCGGCTAGGTAATATAGCGTTCCATTCACTGTTAGTGACGACCACTGAGCCTCCATGTCGGCTAGCTCGTATAACCACCACCCCCTCCTACTTGCCCAGAATGCCCACAGCGTGAGCACAGTGCCCCCCTCCATCCTGGAAATGTATATGGAAATTCTGCAAACTACTCAGACAACTTTGAGACATTGAATGTGTCTCTGACTGGCACAGACTTGTTGGGGAAGCACCAGCTGGACCATCAGATTCACCTGTTGTCCCTGGAGGATTGCCTCTGTCCCTGACTCCATCGGAAGATGACATTGAGCACATCACCAGGGAAGGGGGAGACACATTGGTTTCATACCTCTGCAGTTGTGCCTTTCCACTGGAGACAGAACAGTCCAACGTGAACTATTGTGAATGGACATACCATGACATACTTAAACTGCCACAAGATGAGCAAACTCTCTGGTGTGAAGCTTGCCACAATGAGTTACAAATACTCAAGGATCACAAGGTCTATGAAATCATGGATTGACCCACAAAGAGAAAGATTATAAAAAATTGATGGGTCTTTGATGTTAAAACAGACGGTAGAAAGAATGCCCAGCTTATAGCCAAAGGCTTCTCCCAAGTAGAAGGGATTGATTTCGGTCAAATATTCTCCCCTGTTGTACACTTTGAGACAGTGTGGTGCATGCTCACCCTCTCAGCAATAGAGAACTGGTACATTACTGGTCTCAATGTCCAATCAGCTTATCTATATGGCAAACTGGACAAAGAGACTTCCCACAAGGCTTTATGCCCCCTCATCTAAAAGGGAAGATCTTGAGACTACTATGCACCTTATATGGCCTTAAACAAGCAGGACTAGCTTGGTGGTGCAAACTCAACAATCCATGAAAGAACTTGGCTTCACACATCTCAAAACAGATGCTGGCCTACTCATCCATCTCAAGGGCAAAGAGCTCATCCTAGCAATTATCTATGTAGACAACATCATCTTCTGAGGCCCAAACAAACCTTTTGCAGACAAGGTTAAAGCCACCTTCATGAAGAAATGGGACTGTTGTGACTTAGGAGAAACATGTGAATTCCTAGGAATGAACATATGTCGAGACAGTCAAACTATCAAGATAGACCAGTGAGTATACCTTGACAAAGTCATTAAGTGATGCAATATGACTAACACACAAATTGCCAACACCCCACTCCCTTAGGATTACTACCCAGAGAAGAATGCTCTACCAGTCCAACTGGAACTTCAGACGCAATTCCAACAGATCATTGGATCATTGCTGTGTCTTATAATCAGCACAAGACATTTCATATGTGGTTACCCAGCTCACCCACATGTCTGCCAACATGTCAGAAGAGCACCTTAACAAAGCTCTATATATATGCCAGTACCTCCTTGATATCCAAGACTATTTCCTCATATACAATGGCAAATCCAGCAAAGGCATCATTGCCTGCACCAACTCTGATTGGGGACAGGACAAAGTTACATCTCACTCACACACAGATTTCTACCTGAAATTCATGGATGGTGTGTTCTTGTGGAACTCACACTTACAAAAGACCACTGCTCTGTCTTCTACAGAAGCTAAGTACATGGCCTTGAGCGACTGTATGTGCTGGGTTATTTGGATTTATCAAATGATGGAAGAACTCGGCTATTGCCATGGCCCCATCCCCATTTGTGGTGACAATGAAGGTTCACTCTTCATTGCACAGAACCCTGTTACTGAAAAATGATCCAAACAGATCCAAATACATATATTGCCACTTCATACATGACGCTGTGATGCTGTGGAAGCAGGTTAAGCTACTCTTTATCCCAGGAACTGACAACCCTGCTATATGTTCACGAAGAACCTTGGACATGTCAAGTTCAAGGAGTTTCACTTCCAGCTCGGTTTGGAATTCAACTCACCATCTTAAGACTATGCAGACATTTCTTTTACTTTACATTCCTCACTTTTATATCTATGTATGTACTGTATACTAGACAAGGGGGAGTGTTGAAAGGACACGTACTTACGGTCATGTGACTTTATATTAAGTAAGCATTACAAAGTGTATATAAGACTCTACTGAGTCTAAATAATAAATATCTCTGTTAATCCACTACCACTATCGTCTCTGAGAAATCCTTCAGTTTAAAGGTAAGTATCGTAGGGTAGATTCCTAGAGATCCTGTGCGGCAATGCCAGATTCCTGCTATTGCAACACACCCTTCCCCCATCAACACCCTCCAGCTTTCTTGGCCTGGGACAACCTGCCAGTGTTGTTGGTGTACCCGCTCTATCCACAATCACAAGCATTAGCCACTCAAAGAGGAAGTCAGTGCCTGCCTCAACCATTGAGTTGGATGCAAATACCACATGCAAAAGATCATGCCCTGCATCATCAGCAGCAGCAGCACAGAAAGCAGGTGGTGCAGTGAGCAAGAGATCACAGCTGTGGTAAAGGATTTTACTTGTACTATGGCCCTACCTCCTCCACCTGTCAACAACCTCAGTGCTGCCATCAATGTCCTCAATCAACATGTTGAACAAAGACTCAACATCAGCAATTTTCTTGCCCTTGAGAAGAACAACAATCAAGCAATTGTATTCTGGAAACTTGCTGAAGCATTGAGGAAGATGTGGTTGGATTGTAGGCTGTTGGAGATCAAGGTTGCTTGTCAAGCCCAGGGATTCAACATTATGACCATAAATGAATAATATCTAAGTTGTCATACCATTTTGTGATGCAGTAGCTGTTATATTGTACAATGTTCTTGTGCACAATACAGCATGTGATACGGTGTGCAATATAGATAACAACATAGTTCATACCATATATATAAATCAGTGGCATGCCATGGTGACATGCAAGATCCTCCAGATAATCATCTCATATCTGTTGTGCGATACCATTATGGCATTGATTGGCATACCTTCTTTCTGCTGCATTCACAGGCCTGTCACCAAGGCCTGGACCACCTGGAAATTGATCTCCATCATCTGCATTCTGTGGTGCAACTTCCAAGTCAAGAATGGAATCTGGATCATACTGTTGAATGAAATTGTGAATTGCACAGAGTGCAAGTGGAAGCCTTGCTTGAATGTGCATGCTGTACTCAGGAGGGATCTGTAGAAAATGGAATTGGCATTTTAGGACACCAAATATGTGCTCAATAATGTTGCAAAGAGCTGCATGCCATAGATTGAATAATTCTTCTTGTGTTTGTGGCCTGGAAATATTGCGAGTATCTACCATTGGCCAAATCATATCTTGTACTCCAAATGGTCGGCTCAGTGCCACTCCTTTAAATGATACCAGACCCCCCGATACGGCACTAAGAGAGCATTGTAGGTCCTGAACCCTGCATTGGCTAGAAGGTATTTTTCTTGAGGTATCTCCAGGTCATGCATATGGGCATAATGCCATAGCTTGGCATCTGCAGTCGAGCCATCCCAGCTGGTGAGCACATAGACAAAGAGGAAGTTGAAGTCGCAGATGAACAGACAGTTTTGAGAAAGATACCCCTTGCAGTTGCACATAAAGAGATGGTTGTCAGCAGAGGTAAAGGCATGGATATGAGTGCCATCCACTGTACCAATGCAGTCATGAAAAAATTGGAAGCAGGGATTTTTGGTGATCATGGCTATGATCAGGGTATTCTCCATTGGAAATCGGACCTGAGAAGTGTAGAAAGGTGCGCTTCAAAGGAGAAAAAGAATCCATTTGAAGTATCTTGTTTGAACTATCAGGTGTAGGATAGAACAGAGTCAATGAAAGAATTCTCACTTGCAAATAATAGTCTGTGAGCTAAGGTACATGTCAGTGGAGACTATAACAAGTGTGAATAGTTGTATACCTCAGTTGAATGTAGTGAAATGACTGAGGGATGCATCAAACTAAAAGACTGTAAGTAGTGTCCGATGTGTGGGATTGAATTACTAAAACAGGTAAGCTAGTTGTCTATGTATGAAATGTAGTGTATGTCAACAGCAAATTGTGTCTGAAACTGGTCTGCAACATATTGAGATAACAGACCAGTGACACAAGTGTACAGGAAGATACCAAGCTGTTCCTCAACAGATACCCCATGTTGTGAGTCCACAGTGCCATGATGCCTCAATGTGTACACCAGCTTGTTGGAAACATCATGATTGACACCTAAGTAAATATGGATCATGTTGGGATGGCCATTGAGTAGCTCTGGCATCCACCCTTTGCTGGTTAAGATGGATGTATGATAAGGAATGGAATGGGTGCAGTAGGTGTTAGAAATATGAGATTGTAGTAGTAAAAAACTTGAGTGATGAGGAGGGTGATGAGGATGGTTAGGTAGCAGCAGCGTTCCATCTGATACAAGGCTTGTGTCTCTGCCAGTGGATCCATTGTGGGAGCAGTCACAGTTCTTATCGCTGGGTGCACTGATTACACTGATCAGTAGGTAAGGTAAATCTGGCTGATTCCATGTGTCATGAGGTGTTCACATGTGACCTGGAGTTGACACCTCACTTTTCAAATTTACATTTGTTTCACAGTCCGTACTGCATCCAAGGCTATTCTCATCCACATAACAACATGAAGCATGCCTGTTCAGGTTGTGGAAGCTCTGCTTATGGTCTCAAGCTTATGCTACAGCATAGTCACATGACAGCCCAAACCCCATATAAACCACAGGCTTGGAAGGACTTCCTTCAGCAAGCAGGTTTATTATCTGGATACCCTAACATTGTTGAGGGCCTTTGGCAGGGCTTTTGTGCACATATGCCCCCCATAGCACAAACATCCTCCTCCCCTAATCACCCTTCCATTGCACAATATGACTCCATCTTCCATGACATTGTACATAAGGAGATCACCAAACATCAATACATAGCTCCATTATCTATGGCAGAAGTGCAACATGTACTGGGGCATTTCCAAACCCCTGTCATTAATTCCCAAGCCCAGAACACCTGGCAAATACCATATGATCCAAGATCTATCTCATCTGAATTCCCACATGTACCCAGAGGACTTCACAGCCCCTTACAGTACCTTTCCCATAGTAGCTTCACTCCTTTCTTTCCTCCCAGTCAGGTTGCAAGCTGAAGTGAGAGATGTAGCAGAGGTATATTGTACAATTTCCATACATCCCTCTCAATGGCATGGCTTAGTAGTGTGTTTATTAGGTTTCTGTTTTGCCATAGATACATCACTATATTTGTTGGTATTTCTCATGAGCACTTACATGCTTACAACAAAATCAGACATGCAACTGCACTCCATATTGTGTCACATGGGGGTCCTTCCATGCAAAATTGTTGCTTCTGTTTCAAAGGGGAGACATTACCTGATGGAACAACCAAAGAGTTTGACAATGACTATGTCATTTCATCAAGAGATTTGACTTCAGATCACCCTTATCCATACAACTTAGCAGATGTTGACCACATTCCAGAGATTCTTGGCATACCATGGGAGCTGTCAAAGGACATTCCCTT